>JAECYA010000011.1:0-10891 GCA_018153455.1 Drosophila parabipectinata
TCTAAAGTAAAAACAAAAGAAATAGTAAATAATAAATGTATAATAGATATCTTAAGACAAAACATGAAGAGAAAGCTAACTTCGGGCGGAGCCGAAGTTTATATACCCTCGGATATAGTTGGCCGCAAACATATAGCAAACATCGGATATAGTTGGCCGATCCTTAATTTGGTAGGTTGGATCAACTGACCAAAAATAGAATTTACACTAAATTCCAGCTTTCTATCTTCAAAAACACGAAAGTTGCGTCATTTCCGATCGTTCAGTTATATGGCAGCTATAAGATATAGTCGTCCAATCGTTATGAAATTTGGTAGGTCGGATTAACGGACAACAAAAAAAAAACTGTACCAAGTTGCAGTTTTCTATCATAATAACACGAAAGTAAAGTCAATTTTGATCGTTCAGTTATATGACAGCTATAGCTGTCATGTCAAATTTGAACTCTCTAACTCTAAAAAAAAACAAAGTTATACCATTTCCGATCAATTAGTTATATGGCAGCTGTAGGATATAGTCGACCGATCCCGGTTGTTCCGACTTATATATACTAGAAGGGTGTGTGCAAAGTTTCAAGTCGATAGCTTTAAAACTGAGAGACTAGTTCGCGTAGAAACAGACAGACAGACGGACAGACGGACATGCTCATATCAACTCAGGAGGTGATCCTGATCAAGAATATATATACTTTATAGGGTCGGAGATGTCTCCTTCACTGCGTTGCACACTTTTGACCAAAATTACAATTCCCTCTGCAAGGGTATAAAAATACAGAATGTAGATATACAAAAATGTACAAGAACTTCGAATTACATTATATTGAACCCAACATTATAACAAAATGGAATTTGCCAAAAACTTTGCTACATCAGAATTGTATAAATAAAGATTTAATTGCAGAAGGAAACAATATAATAAAAGCATTCAACTGTTCTATACAAATAGAAGATGTAATAATAACAAATACTATGTTTGATTACACCCGAACTATTTATGTAAACAACAACATAACTAAACTCGAACCTTTATCCTACATCGTAGCCAAAGAAATATTCCAAAACCACTCAAAGCAATATTTTACAGCCCAAACAATTTTATGGTTTTTTGGTTTTTAATAACTATGAAGGTATGTGGTACATAGAAAATCTATGCTTGTGACGTGTTAGTATATGTGTCAGTATTGTAGTGGATTTGGAGTGTATTTACAATGTGCGGAATAGAGCGCACACCAGTCTTTCGTGAAGTAGAACTTAACAAATTCACCTGCATTCAGTCTGGTTGCAATTGTTGGTTAAAGTCTGAATTATTATCTGTTCGAAATGTCCGAAAAATGAAGTGCGTAGTCCTGCGTATCTACAAGTTATTTCACTTTTTAGGAAGAATGTCAGTGTCGAAGCACGCACTTTTCTTAGTATGGCACGCGAAGCCGTTATAATCAAATATGATTGTAACGAAAAGGAGTTTTGCAAAATTGGGGAAAAATAGTAGTTTTAATAGTGGGCTTGTCCAGTAGTGGAAGAAATGCGATATAAATACGACAGCTTTTGAAAAAAGGAATAAAGAATGGCTAGACACGCCTCAGGTGTTGATGGAAAGATCATCATTTAGAAATGTTGGACGCCCAAAGAAAAGTATTTCAGAGAGATGCAGAATAACTCAAATCAACTAACTATCAGGCATTTCGGAGAAAGTCTCGACGGATGCATTGTTGTTGGCTGCAAGTAGCCGCTTGTATAAGAACGGAAATACATCAAGAATTGTGTCGAAGCTGAATGCTGACGAGGAGCTTACCGGGAATATTATAAGTACTGGAAGTACGGCCTGTACTGAAAGTATTAACAATGGAAACACTGCACGAAGATTTTTTCCAAATTTAGCTGCGCGCATAAAAAGAGTAACCAAATTTGAATATTGCAATTTAGCATTGTCCTGCGAGCATTTTCCTGCGGAAATTACTTAAACACCAATTCGGATCGTACGCTATGGAAACCAGTCTTGGGCTGGTTGGTTTTCCCCAGCCTCCGCCAGTAGGGCAAATCTGTTAGTAGTGGATCTGTCTGGTTCTTTATTGATATTCA
Organism: Drosophila parabipectinata; assembly: GCA_018153455.1. Taxonomy (NCBI): domain Eukaryota; kingdom Metazoa; phylum Arthropoda; class Insecta; order Diptera; family Drosophilidae; genus Drosophila; species Drosophila parabipectinata. The sequence goes on from JAECYA010000011.1 coordinate 2,079, forward strand.
GGACACGGTTAACTTTTGTTTTGTTGCCTGCCGGATTACTCTGCGGGCTAGGCTTGCGCTTAATTTGGATGTAACGATCCATTCCAGTCTGTGTGGCCGTTACCGCTTTGGCACTTTCTGAGGTTGTTGTTTTTGTACTCGCTGTAGTCGTTGACGTCGCGGTACTTTGAGTTGCAGAGGTTTTCGCTGTTGTTGCAGAAGACGTAGCGCTGCTAGTTGTTGGTGCGAAATTTGGGCTTTGGGTTTCCACGGTCAGTAAAGCCGGGTTGCTTATAATCGCCGATTTTTCCACTTCGGTGTCGCGGGTTGAAAAGTAAGAGTAGAAGCCGTTTCTTTGGTTCACTGAACTTCTACGCTCGTTCTTTTGATCGTTGCTCAATGAGCTCATTGCGTGGCTCTTACTTTTTTTTTTGAACAATGCACTAGTTTTGGTTTAGCACATCACAAGTGTTATAAAAAGCTTGTCTGTCGCTTTAAGTAAATTGTAGTTCAGCGTCTTTTCGCTTATATTGGGTTAACCCAGTTTTTTTTGATTAGCTGTATTATGGTGCAGTTTTCCCGGAGCTCGGGCAAAGCACGTCCGCTCAGCTCGGATCCAATAGAAGATATAGAAATCCTTACATCAGAATAACTATTAACAATCGTCCATTTAAATGTGTAATAGATACAGGAAGTTCAATCAACCTAATACAAGAAAATTATTTTAATTTCCCACAAACATTAAAAACGACAGAAATGTACACAATTAATGGTGTAATTAAATTAAATAAGTCCGTAAATTTCAAATCATGTAAACTTTGTCCGATCGACTAACCATTTTTTTTTTTTCTTTACCGGGGTTTCAGAGTTTGGAAATGGCTTGTGCATCAATAAGAGCATCAGCTAGCATTCCTGTATTCATCATAGAGCTTAGAGGCCCAGACGACCGAGATGCGCTCAAGAAACGATTTGTTAGAATATATTAAGTATTTGTTAATTATTAAGCTAAGAGGGGTTAGTAAGGAAATTTAAAATTCTATATTTTAAATTAGAGGGACAGGAAAGAGATGTAATAGAGTAGAGACCATTGTAGTTCGAACATAATACCCTAAAAGGGTCATGCAGTGCATATGTCGAACTACAACGGCTAAGGAACAGAGGACTAAAATTTCGAGTCCTTCTATTAGGAATGTTAAAATTTAAGCGTATTAGTAAAGGCTGGCTATCTACATCCCCGTTAATAAGGTTATGCAGAAAAACTACACCGAGCATCATCCTACGATTTGTTAAGCTAGGTAAGTTTATGAGTAAGAGTCTACTATTATAAGATGGAAGTTGAAGATTTGCATCCCAGTTTAGACCTCTAAGTGAAATAGTTAGGAAATTCTTTTGTACGGATTCTATGCGGTCCTTATGTACTCCATGTTAGAGGCTCCAGACACATGAACCGTACTCCAGTATGGGACGGACCAAAGAAATGAATAGTGTTTTGGTTATATAGGGGTCATTAAATTTTTTTGACCACCTTTTGATAAAGCCAAGGACTCCTTTAACCTTATTAACCATTAAGGAAATATGGTCGGCAAATTTAAGTTTGATGTCTAATAGGATGCCGAGATCATTAACCTGGGTTAATTTTTCTAAGGCAATCCCAATAATAGAATAAGTAGCTTGCAGAGGGCAAGAACGACAAAAAAGACATATGTTTGCATTTTGATCCATTAAGTATTAGATCATTAGCTAAACACCATTTTTGAAAGTTATCAAGGTCAGACTGAAGACTGCATTGGGCAGAGATGGATTTGTACTGAAGACAAAGCTTTACATCATCTGCATACATAAGAACTAGAGAGTTCGTTAAAGCAGGGGGCAAGTCGTTTATAAAAAAGCGTAAATAATAACGGGCCAAGATGACTACCTTGAGGGACGCCGGATGTAGCACGGACCAGACGGAACTGTATGTTTTTAAATAAGACTCTTTGTGTCCTTCCATCTAGGTAGCTGGAGATCCACGTTAAGAGGTCTTTAGGAAAACCCAGCATGTTACTCAACAAGAGTGAGTGATTAACTGAATCAAATGCTTTGCTGAAGTCTGTGTAAATTACATCGTTTTGATATGCCTAACAAAAGCCGTCTATGACAAAGGATGTCAACTCCAATAAGTTTGTGGTGGTGGAGCGACGCTTAATAAAGCCATGCTGACAAGGAGTGATAATCGAAGAGCAAAGGTGCTGCAAATGAGGGGTAATTAATTTTTCAAATAACTTTGGAATTGCCGACAACTGAGAGATGCCTCTGTAGTTGGCAGCCTCAGATTTTTTCCCTTTTTTATGTAGGGGAATTATAAATGATTCCTTCCACTTAAGGGGAAAAATCGAGGTTTCCAAAGATAAGTTGAAAAGTCTAAGTAGAGGTTTGCACAGAGCCCTGGCGCAGTATTTTAGCACACAGCCTGGTACTCCATCGGGGCCTGGCGAATAAATGGGTTTGACCCTTAAAAGACCAGATAATAAGTTGTTCTCAGAAAAAAACGGACAGAAAATAAGATTTGCTGCTTGAATGTTATATGCGTAAGGCTGATCATGTACACAATTAATGGTGTAATTAAATTAAATAAGTCCGTAAATTTCAAATCATGTAAACTTTGTCCGATCGACTAACCATTTTTTTTTTTTTCTTTACCGGGGTTTCAGAGTTTAGAAATGGCTTGTGCATCAATAAGAGCATCAGCTAGCATTCCTGTATTCATCATAGAGCTTAGAGGCCCAGACGACCGAGATGCGCTCAAGAAACGATTTGTTAGAATATATTAAGATATTTGTTAATTATTAAGCTAAGAGGGGTTAGTAAGGAAATTTAAAATTCTATATTTTAAATTAGAGGGACAGGAAAGAGATGTAATAGAGTAGAGACCATTGTAGTTCGAACATAATACCCTAAAAGGGTCATGCAGTGCATATGTCGAACTACAACGGCTAAGGAACAGAGGACTAAAATTTCGAGTCCTTCTATTAGGAATGTTAAAATTTAAGCGTATTAGTAAAGGGCTGGCTATCTACATCCCCGTTAATAAGGTTATGCAGAAAAACTACACCGAGCATCGTCCTACGATTTGTTAAGCTAGGTAAGTTTATGAGTAAGAGTCTACTATTATAAGATGGAAGTTGAAGATTTGCATCCCAGTTTAGACCTCTAAGTGAAATAGTTAGGAAATTCTTTTGTACGGATTCTATGCGGTCCTTATGTACTCCATGTTAGAGGCTCCAGACACATGAACCGTACTCCAGTATGGGACGGACCAAAGAAATGAATAGTGTTTTGGTTATATAGGGGTCATTAAATTTTTTTGACCACCTTTTGATAAAGCCAAGGACTCCTTTAACCTTATTAACCATTAAGGAAATATGGTCGGCAAATTTAAGTTTGATGTCTAATAGGATGCCGAGATCATTAACCTGGGTTAATTTTTCTAAGGCAATCCCAATAATAGAATAAGTAGCTTGCAGAGGGCAAGAACGACAAAAAAGACATATGTTTGCATTTTGATCCATTAAGTATTAGATCATTAGCTAAACACCATTTTTGAAAGTTATCAAGGTCAGACTGAAGACTGCATTGGGCAGAGATGGATTTGTACTGAAGACAAAGCTTTACATCATCTGCATACATAAGAACTAGAGAGTTCGTTAAAGCAGGGGGCAAGTCGTTTATAAAAAGCGTAAATAATAACGGGCCAAGATGACTTCCTTGAGGGACGCCGGATGTAGCACGGACCAGACGGAACTGTATGTTTTTAAATAAGACTCTTTGTGTCCTTCCATCTAGGTAGCTGGAGATCCACGTTAAGAGGTCTTTAGGAAAACCCAGCATGTTACTCAACAAGAGTGAGTGATTAACTGAATCAAATGCTTTGCTGAAGTCTGTGTAAATTACATCGTTTTGATATGCCTAACAAAAGCCGTCTATGACAAAGGATGTCAACTCCAATAAGTTTGTGGTGGTGGAGCGACGCTTAATAAAGCCATGCTGACAAGGAGTGATAATCGAAGAGCAAAGGTGCTGCAAATGAGGGGGTAATTAATTTTTCAAATAACTTTGGAATTGCCGACAACTGAGAGATGCCTCTGTAGTTGGCAGCCTCAGATTTTTCCCTTTTTATGTAGGGGAATTATAAATGATTCCTTCCACTTAAGGGGAAAAATCGAGGTTTCCAAAAGATAAGTTGAAAAGTCTAAGTAGAGGTTTGCACAGAGCCCTGGCGCAGTATTTTAGCACACAGCCTGGTACTCCATCGGGGCCTGGCGAATAAATGGGTTTGACCCTTAAAAGACCAGATAATAAGTTGTTCTCAGAAAAAAACGGACAGAAAATAAGATTTGCTGCTTGAATGTTATATGCGTAAGGCTGATCAGTCAATTTTGGAGGAGAATAAGTTGTTTGAAAAAATTCTGCGAATAGATCGGCAATGGCCTGATCAGAAGTCGCCGAGGAATTTTCAAACGTAAGCAGGGGTGAAAAAGATACGTGTTTACGCTTAGTGTTTACAAAATTATAAAACTGCTTTGGATCCTGAGTAAATTGTATCCGGCAGCGGTCAAAATAGTTCCTATAACATTCAGCGTTATGCACGGTAAAATTCGACCGAGCTAGTAGGTATCTTGAGAAATCAACACTACCTTGTAAACCAAGGAGGATTTGTTGAAGCGGACGGATATTTCCAAGGCACACATGAGTCAAAAAATGTATTTATAAAGTGACATCAAGATCAGTGCACGCCAGAATATCAGACCAGTCAAATGTATCAATAAGGCTATTAAGTTTCTGAAAATCAGCTTTACGGAAACAGCGAATCTTATTTACCACGCTCGGAGACATCTGATCGATACCAGGAGTGGTTTCGATTGAGACCTCCAGCGTGGGGTGATATGGATCCTCTGGGGTTGAAAGGGGAAAAGCTCTGGAGAGAGCAGTACCTTCAGGATCAGATACAAAACATAAGTCTAAAAGCCGACCTAGCGAATTTCTAACATAATTGATCTGACCTAGGGACATGTCAAAAATGCCCGCGGTGAAGTCATGGTAAGTTATAAGTGACAAAGATGGTGAGCTATCGACGTTGGACCACTTTAATTCTGGGACATTAAAGTCGCCCACCGCTACGAGTTGGTCACGATCCGTCATAAGATTATCCGTATCGAATGGCGGACAAATGCTGCCAATATGTAGGCGGTTCAGACATAGGAGGTATATATGAACATGTAATATATAAAGCTTTAACGGACATAGTGATTTTAACGCAAATAAATTATATGTCACCAAACTCTTGGGATTTCACCTCTTCAGAAGCAAGAGTAGAGTCTACCGAAATGAGGACTCCACCTCCTCTTCGCTGAGATCGATCCCGTCTAAAAGTGGTGTACTTACTTAAAAAACTTCGGAGCTAAAGATCTCCGGATTTAACCAAGTTTCTGTAAATGCTATTATATGGGATGCAAAGAAAGAACTATCAGACTATAGCTTGGGGAGTTTGCTACGTAGCCCCCTAGTATTCTGATAGGTAAGAGTTAATGAGGAAACTAGTTTTTTGGGTTCGTAGCCAAAGAAGAGGTGAAGGGTTGGTCGGTGGTTCCGATATTGGGAAGTCTCACTCCCACTGGTTTTTTAACTTTTTTCTTCACGGAACTAGGTTCTTGGACGAAAAGATTCTCTGGCCAAAAACTGGGAGAACAAATCGTCTTGAACATCAGCGCGGCACACAAATCTTGAAAGAAGACGTGCGCCGTGTATAATTATATTTCAATTTAGTTTTGTCCTCCACCTTTATATCGGCTTTTGTTTTGGCTTTGATATAAGCCGAGATATCAATCTCTGAAGTATCAGGGGCAAGCCGAGAAACAAATATATGTTTCGATGGAGGAATCACCTGTAAGGGCTTTGGTGTCGCAGGTACGAGATCTGCAGCATCAGTCGGTGCCGGTGGTGCGGACTGTGGAATACCCTTTTGGGTGACTCTAATGGGGGTTTCGTTCCCTAGGACCTGTGGCATCACTTGAAGGGATGCCATGGCGGACATATCGGACTCATTATCCCTGAGAAATTCGGACGAATTTTTCACAGTTCTAGCCCTTGGGGTGGTAAGAGATATAAGCGGCTGCATTAATGTCGGCTGAGCAGGCTGAGGCGGATCAGAAACAGCGGATTTCTTACCACTAAAGGCCACTAAACTGAGTGTCCAGCGCACAGAGCTGTTCATTGATTTTACGAAAACCAGTGATCAGCTCTTTAAATCCATTTTTGGTCTGTCTCATGAACGACCTCATTTTGCCTTGCACAGCACGACAATTTTCACAACAATAATGTATCCCAGACCTACGGGAAATGGCATCCGAAAGTGAGGCAGTGAATCCGGCACACTTGGCATGGATTCCCAATCCCAATGGTTGGCAGGCTGGGATGAGGAAATTGTCTTGTTACAAGACTTAATGGCACAGACAAGTTTAAATTCCATTTTATTTATTTATTTTTTTTTTTATTTAATTAAACAAAAATTAATATTTAAAAAGTTAAAAAACACAATACTTTGAACCACTGTGCCAAACAAGAAGCCGAAGCGGGAGCTTTGAAAGAGTGCAAAAGAGAAATGCAGAAATATAGATAAGCCGGGGAAGAAGCGGAGCTGAGCTATGCTTGGAATAGAATTTAGACAAATTATTAATTCGACTCCAAATATACCACAGCATTCGCGAAGCGATACGGTTTAGGCTTTAATATTGTTAAGATTCACAAGATTTAATTCACAAGTATGTAAACACCGATTTACCAATGTTTATAACAAAACGCAGTGCGCACAAAAAAACAAGACCGTTCGCTTAAGAGAAAGAGAGGGAATTTTGGGTTCACAATTTTTCCCAAAAATATGATATATTGATAAGAAGAGAGTATTTAGAAGCATGTGAAGCAATAATTATTTTATAAACAAGAAACAGTCACTTTGAGCGGATTTGTTTTTTCCATAATATATAACCACGAAGATTTCAGGAATTCCGAAATGGAAACATTGGAAGATTATCTCAGTCCACCTTCATCTGGGGATATATCTTTAAATTTTGTATAACATTGTATAACATTTGCATAACATAAATAACATTTTATTTGAATTTAGTGATATCCAGTACAGGGAAGGTGAAAATTTGACCTTTACCAGTGCTATAAAACATTCAATCCAAACCAAACATGAAGATCCTATTTACAAAAAAACCTTATAAATACCCCCAAGCTCATGATCAAGAAGTCGAAGTCCAAATTAAAGAAATGATAAATCAGGGAATAATACGTAAATCGAAATCCCCTTATTGTTCTCCAATATGGATAGTCCCAAAGAAAGAGGATGCATCAGGGAAAAAGATATTTCGAATAGTAATAGACTATCGAAGTCTAAATGATATATGTAACTATTGATGATAATTATCCGATACCAGTTATGGATGAAATACTTGACAAACTTGGAAAGTGTCAATATTTTACAACAATTGACAATTAAAATTTTTAAACAATTGATTAAAATGGATGAAAACTCCATTTCAAAAACAGCTTTTTCAACTAAAAATGGACATTACGAATACACACGAATGCCATTTGGTCTGAAAAATGCGCCTGCAACTTTCCAACGTCGCATAAAAAACTTATTAGAAGATTGAATGTACCAGTATTGCCTTGTTTATATGGATGACATAATTATATTTTCTACTTCATTAGAGGAAGACATATTGTCTATAAAAAAGGTGTTTTCAAAACTTCGTGAAGCTAATCTTAAACTTCAACTTGACAAATGTGAATTTATGAAAAGGAAACCGAATTCCTTGGACATATAATAACAACAGAAGGAATAAAGGCAAACCCCAAAAAAATTGAGGCAATACAAAAATTTCCAATACCAAAAACACAAAAGGAAATAAAATCATTTTTAGGTCTCTGTGGATTTTATAGAAAATTCATACCTGATTTTGCTAAAATTGCAAAACCCATGGCAGTAAACTTAAAGAAGGGTGCAACTATAAATTCATCAGATAAAGAATATTTAGAAGCATTTGAGAAATTAAAACTTCTCATTACATCAGACCCAATTTTAATTTACCTAACTTTGAAAAACTATTTTCTCTAACAACAGATGCTAGCAACGTCGCCTTAGGCGCAGTATTATCACAAAATCATAAACCTATTTGTTATGCTAGTAGAACTCTTAATGAACACGAAATTAATTATTCAGCAATAGAAAAAGAGCTTCTGGCTATAGTCTGGGCCACTAAATATTTTAGGTCTTATCTCTTTGGTAGAAAATTCGAAATTCTTAGCGATCATAGACCATTAGTTTGGCTTCATAATATAAAAGAACCAAATATGAAACTACAAAGATGGAGAATAAAATTAAACGAGTTTGACTTCACTATTAAATATTTACCGGGAAAGGAAAACCAGGTAGCTGATGCTCTGTCAAGAGTAAAGCTAGATGAAAATTTTAAACTATTAAAGAAAGACCTTTAAACTATTTCAATAGAAAAATTGAATTTCATAGAGGAAATTCAAATGAAGTTAAATTGACTAAATACTTTCATAAAACCAACCTTAAAATAATGTATAAAACATGACCCGCTTAAACATATTAATTCAGAAAAATTGTTAAATATCAAAACATCTACTTGGTTACAAGTCAATACTAACGAAATATTGATAATTTCTCATATTCCTCGTACTATTATTAAAACCCCCATTTATAAAATTTTACTGTGTCCGGATCAGAATCAGAATATAATAACCGAAACATTGCATGATGAATA
>JAECYA010000110.1:0-267274 GCA_018153455.1 Drosophila parabipectinata
AAATGATAATGGCAAGTATTGGCGAATCAGGGTCCGAAAATTTCGGAACTTGATTTCTCAAAATCTGTGGGAGCGAAATACCGTGTATAATGGCGCATCCTCTGTAAAAAAAGCTAGGGTAGGCATTCAAGGTTCATAATAGCGGGCGCCGTGTAATGCAGCGCATAAATATGTGATGCTGTTAATGGCCAGTGTTGGTGAATCAGGATCTGAAATTTTTGGGACTCGATTTTAATGGGACTGGTACCATTCGAATGGGTTAAAAATAAGCTTTCTCGTGGTATACCGTGCATAATGGCGCATCCCTTTTAAAATAAGGTAAACATTCATAATGGCGGCTGTCGTGTTGGGCAGCGTCACAATTCGAGAAAATGATAATGGCCGGTATTGGCGAATCAGGGTCCGAAAATTTCGGAACTTGATTTCTCAAAATCTGTGGGAGCGAAATACCGTGCATGATGGCGCATCTTCTGTAAAAAAAGCTAGGGTAGGCATTCAAGGTTCATAATAGCGGGCGCCGTGTAATGCAGCGCATAAATATGTGATGCTGTTAATGGCCAGTGTTGGTGAATCAGGGTCTGAAATTTTTGGGACTCGATTTAAATGGGACTGGTACCATTCGAATGGGTTAAAAATTAGCTTTCTTGTGGTATACCGTACATAATGGCACATCCTTTTGAAAAAAAGGGTAAACATTCATAATGGCGGCTGTCGGGTTGGGCAGCGTCAAAACTCGGAAAAATTTAATGGCCACTGTTGGTGAATCAGAGTCCGAAAATTTTTGAACTTGATTTCTCAAAATCTGTGGGAGCGAAATACCGTGTATAATGGCGCATCCTCTGTAAAAAAAAGCTAGGGTAGGCATTCAAGGTTCATAATAGCGGGCGCCGTGTAATGCAGCGCATAAATATGTGATGCTGTTAATGGCCAGTGTTGGTGAATCAGGGTCTGAAAATTTTCGGGACTCGATTTTTTTTTATTGGGACTGGTACCATTCGAATGGGTTAAAAATAAGCTTTCTCGTGGTATACCGGGCATAATGGCGCATCCCTTTTAAAATAAGGTAAACATTCATAATGGCGGCTGTCGTGTTGGGCAGCGTCACAATTCGAGAAAATGATAATGGCCGGTATTGGCGAATCAGGGTCCGAAAATTTCGGAACTTGATTTCTCAAAATCTGTGGGAGCGAAATACCGTGCATGATGGCGCATCTTCTGTAAAAAAAGCTAGGGTAGGCATTCAAGGTTCATAATAGCGGGAGCCGTGTAAGGCAGCGCAGAAATATGTGATGCTGTTAATGGCCAGTGTTGGTGAATCAGGGTCTGAAATTTTCGGGACTTGATTTCTTTAAATATGTGGGAGCGATTCAAATAAAAATAGTCTTATAATGTTCTGAATAAAATAAGCTTTATCCTCTGTAAAAAAAGGTAAACATTCATAATGGCGGCTGCCGTATTGGGCAGCGTCACAATTCGGGAAAATGATAATGGCCGGTATTGGCGAATCAGGGTCCGAAAATTTCGGGACTTGATTTCTCAATATCTGTGGGAGCGATTTTAATGGGACTGGTACCATTCGAATGGGTTACAAATTAGCTTTCTTGTGGTATACCGTACATAATGGCACATCCTTTTTAAAAAAGGGTAAACATTCATAATGGCGGCTGTCGTGTTGGGCAGCGTCAAAACTCGGGAAAATGATAATGGCAAGTATTGGCGAATCAAGGTCCGAAAATTTCGGAACTTGATTTCTCAAAATCTGTGGGAGCGAAATACCGTGTATAATGGCGCATCCTCTGTAAAAAAAGCTAGGGTAGGCATTCAAGGTTCATAATAGCGGGCGCCGTGTAAGGCAGCGCAGAAATATGTGATGCTGTTAATGGCCAGTGTTGGTGAATCAGGGTCTGAAATTTTCGGGACTCGATTTTAATGGGACTGGTACCATTCGAATGGGTTAAAAATAAGCTTTCTCGTGGTATACCGTACATAATGGCACATCCTTTTAAAAAAAAGGGTAAACATTCATAATGGCGGCTGTCGTGTTGGGCAGCGTCAAAACTCGGGAAAATGATAATGGCAAGTATTGGCGAATCAGGGTCCGAAAATTTCGGAACTTGATTTTAATGGAACTGGTACCATTCGAATGGGTTAAAAATTAGCTTTCTCGTGGTATACCGTACATAATGGCACATCCTTTTAAAAAAAAGGGTAAACATTCATAATGGCGGCTGTCGGGTTGGGCAGCGTCAAAACTCGGAAAAAATTTAATGGCCACTGTTGGTGAATCAGAGTCCGAAAATTTTTGAACTTGATTTCTCAAAATCTGTGGGAGCGAAATACCGTGTATAATGGCGCATCCTCTGTAAAAAAAGCTAGGGTAGGCATTCAAGGTTCATAATAGCGGGCGCCGTGTAATGCAGCGCATAAATATGTGATGCTGTTAATGGCCAGTGTTGGTGAATCAGGATCTGAAATTTTTGGGACTCGATTTTAATGGGACTGGTACCATTCGAATGGGTTAAAAATAAGCTTTCTCGTGGTATACCGTACATAATTGGACATCCTTTTCTAAAAAGGGTAAACATTCATAATGGCGGCTGTCGGGTTGGGCAGCGTCAAAACTCGGGAAAATGATAATGGCAAGTATTGGCGAATCAGGGTCCGAAAATTTCGGAACTTGATTTCTCAAAATCTGTGGGAGCGAAATACCGTGCATAATGGCGCATCTTCTGTAAAAAAAGCTAGGGTAGGCATTCAAGGTTCATAATAGCGGGCGCCGTGTAAGGCAGCGCAGAAATATGTGATGCTGTTAATGGCCAGTGTTGGTGAATCAGGGTCTGAAATTTTCGGGACTCGATTTTAATGGAACTGGTACCATTCGAATGGGTTAAAAATTAGCTTTCTCGTGGTATACCGTACATAATGGCACATCCTTTTAAAAAAAAAGGGTAAACATTCATAATGGCGGCTGTCGGGTTGGGCAGCGTCAAAACTCGGGAAAATGATAATGGCAAGTATTGGCGAATCAAGGTCGCAAAACATTTCGGGACTTGATATCTCAAAATCTGTGGGAGCGAAATACCGTGCATAATGGCGCATCTTCTGTAAAAAAAGGTAGGGCAGGCATTCAAGGTTCATAATAGCGGGCGCCGTGTAAGGCAGCGCAGAAATATGTGATGCTGTTAATGGCCAGTGTTGGTGAATCAGGGTCTGAAATTTTCGGGACTCGATTTTAATGGGACTGGTACCATTCGAATGGGTTAAAAATAAGCTTTCTCGTGGTATACCGTACATAATGGCACATCCTTTTAAAAAAATGGGTAAACATTCATAATGGCGGCTGTCGTGTTGGGCAGCGTCAAAACTCGGGAAAATGATAATGGCAAGTATTGGCGAATCAGGGTCCGAAAATTTCGGAACTTGATTTTCAAAATCTGTGGGGCGAATACCGTGCATAATGGCGCATCTCTGTAAAAAGCTAGGGTAGGTTCAGATATAGCGGGCGCCGTAAGGCAGCGCGAAATATGTGAGCTGTTAATGGCCAGTGTTGGTGATCGGGGAATTTGGGACTTGATTTTAATGGAACTGGTACCATTCGAATGGGTTAAAAATTAGCTTTCTCGTGGTATACCGTACATAATGGCACATCCTTTTAAAAAAAAGGGTAAACATTCATAATGGCGGCTGTCGGGTTGGGCAGCGTCAAAACTCGGAAAAATTTAATGGCCACTGTTGGCGAATCAGAGTCCGAAAATTTTGGAACTTGATTTCTCAAAATCTGTGGGAGCGAAATACCGTGCATAATGGCGCATCCTCTGTAAAATAAGCTAGGGTAGGCATTCAAAGTTCATAATAGCGGGCGCCGTGTTAGGCAGCGCAGAAATATGTGATGCTGTTAATGGCCAGTGTTGGTGAATCAGGATCTGAAATTTTTGGGACTCGATTTTAATGGGACTGGTACCATTCGAATGGGTTAAAAATAAGCTTTCTCGTGGTATACCGTACATAATGGCACATCCTTTTTAAAAAAGGGTAAACATTCATAATGGCGGCTGTCGGGTTGGGCAGCGTCAAAACTCGGGAAAATGATAATGGCAAGTATTGGCGAATCAGGGTCCGAAAATTTCGGAACTTGATTTCTCAAAATCTGTGGGAGCGAAATACCGTGCATAATGGCGCATCTTCTGTAAAAAAGCTAGGGTAGGCATTCAAGGTTCATAATAGCGGGAGCCGTGTAAGGCAGCGCAGAAATATGTGATGCTGTTAATGGCCAGTGTTGGTGAATCAGGGTCTGAAATTTTCGGGACTTGATTTCTTTAATTGGGACTGGTACCATTCGAATAAAAAGGGTTAAAAATAAGTTTCTCGTGCTATAACCGTACATAAGCTTGCACATCCTCTTTAAAAAAGGGTAAACATTCATAATGGCGGCTGTCGGGTTGGGCAGCGTCAAAACTCGGGAAAAATTTAATGGCAAGTATTGGCGAATCAGGGTCCGAAAATTTCGGGACTTGATTTTCAATTCTGTAGCGATTTAATGGGACTGGTACCATTCGAATGGGTTAAAAATTAGCTTTCTCGTGGTATACCGTACATAATGGCACATCCTTTTAAAAAAAGGGTAAACATTCATAATGGCGGCTGTCGGGTTGGGCAGCGTCAAAACTCGGGAAAAATTTAATGGCCACTATTGGCGAATCAGGGTCCGAAAATTTCGGAACTTGATTTCTCAAAATCTGTGGGAGCGAAATACCGTGCATAATGGCGCATCTTCTGTAAAAAAGCTAGGGTAGGCATTCAAGGTTCATAATAGCGGGCGCCGTGTAAGGCAGCGCAGAAATATGTGATGCTGTTAATGGCCAGTGTTGGTGAATCAGGGTCTGAAATTTTCGGGACTCGATTTTAATGGGACTGGTACCATTCGAATGGGTTAAAAATAAGCTTTCTCGTGGTATACCGTACATAATGGCACATCCTTTTAAAAAAATGGGTAAACATTCATAATGGCGGCTGTCGTGTTGGGCAGCGTCAAAACTCGGGAAAATGATAATGGCAAGTATTGGCGAATCAGGGTCCGAAAATTTCGGAACTTGATTTTAATGGAACTGGTACCATTCGAATGGGTTAAAAATTAGCTTTCTCGTGGTATACCGTACATAATGGCACATCCTTTTAAAAAAAGGGTAAACATTCATAATGGCGGCTGTCGGGTTGGGCAGCGTCAAAACTCGGAAAAATTTAATGGCCACTGTTGGTGAATCAGAGTCCGAAAATTTTTGGAACTTGATTTCTCAAAATCTGTGGGAGCGAAATACCGTGCATAATGGCGCATCCTCTGTAAAAAAAGCTAGGGTAGGCATTCCAGGTTCATAATAGCGGGCGCCGTGTAAGGCAGCGCAGAAATATGTGATGCTGTTAATGGCCAGTGTTGGTGAATCAGGGTCTGAAATTTTCGGGACTCGATTTTAATGGGACTGGTACCATTCGAATGGGTTAAAAATAAGCTTTCTCGTGCTATACCGTACATAATTGCACATCCTTTTTTAAAAAGGGTAAACATGCATAATGGCGGCTGTCGGGATGGGCAGCGTCAAAACTCGGGAAAATGATAATGGCAAGTATTGGCGAATCAGGGTCCGAAAGTTTCGGGACTTGATTTTAATGGAACAGGTACCATTCGAATGGGTTAAAAATTAGCTTTCTCGTGGTATACCGTACATAATGGCACATCCTTTTAAAAAAAGGGTAAACATTCATAATGGCGGCTGTCGGGTTGGGCAGCGTCAAAACTCGGGAAAAATTTAATGGCCACTGATTGGCGAATCAGGGTCCGAAAATTTCGGGACTTGATTTCTCAAAATCTGTGGGAGCGAAATACCGTGCATAATGGCGCATCTTCTGTAAAAAAAGCTAGGGTAGGCATTCAAGGTTCATAATAGCGGGCGCCGTGTAAGGCAGCGCAGAAATATGTGATGCTGTTAATGGCCAGTGTTGGTGAATCAGGGTCTGAAATTTTCGGGACTCGATTTTAATGGGACTGGTACCATTCGAATGGGTTAAAAATAAGCTTTCTCGTGGTATACCGTACATAATGGCACATCCTTTTAAAAAAAGGGTAAACATTCATAATGGCGGCTGTCGGGTTGGGCAGCGTCAAAACTCGGGAAAATGATAATGGCAAGTATTGGCGAATCAGGGTCCGAAAATTTCGGGACTTGATTTTAATGGAACTGGTACCATTCGAATGGGTTAAAAATTAGCTTTCTCGTGGTATACCGTACATAATGGCACATCCTTTTAAAAAAAGGGTAAACATTCATAATGGCGGCTGTCGGGTTGGGCAGCGTCAAAACTCGGGAAAAATTTAATGGCCACTGTTGGCGAATCAGAGTCCGAAAATTTTGGAACTTGATTTCTCAAAATCTGTGGGAGCGAAATACCGTGCATAATGGCGCATCTTCTGTAAAAAAAGCTAGGGTAGGCATTCAAGGTTCATAATAGCGGGCGCCGTGTAAGGCAGCGCAGAAATATGTGATGCTGTTAATGGCCAGTGTTGGTGAATCAGGGTCTGAAATTTTCGGGACTCGATTTTAATGGGACTGGTACCATTCGAATGGGTTAAAAATAAGCTTTCTCGTGGTATACCGTACATAATGGCACATCCTTTTAAAAAAAAGGGTAAACATTCATAATGGCGGCTGCCGTGTTGGGCAGCGTCAAAACTCGGGAAAATTATAAGAGCCACTGTTGGCGAATCAGGGTCCGAAAATTTTGGGACTTGATTTCTCAAAATCTGTGGGAGCGAAATACCGTGCATAATGGCGCATCTTCTGTAAAAAAAGCTAGGGTAGGCATTCAAGGTTCATAATAGCGGGCGCCGTGTAAGGCAGCGCAGAAATATGTGATGCTGTTAATGGCCAGTGTTGGTGAATCAGGGTCTGAAATTTTCGGGACTCGATTTTAATGGGACTGGTACCATTCGAATGGGTTAAAAATAAGCTTTCTCGTGGTATACCGTACATAATGGCGCATCCTCTTGAAAAAAAGGTAAACATTCATAATGGCGGCTGTCGGGTTGGGCAGCGTCAAAACTCGGGAAAATGATAATGGCAAGTATTGGCGAATCAGGGTCCGAAAATTTCGGAACTTGATTTCTCAAAATCTGTGGGAGCGAAATACCGTGCATAATGGGGCATCTTCTGTAAAAAAAGCTAGGGTAGGCATTCAAGGTTCATAATAGCGGGCGCCGTGTAAGGCAGCGCAGAAATATGTGATGCTGTTAATGGCCAGTGTTGGTGAATCAGGGTCTGAAATTTTCGGGACTCGATTTTAATGGGACTGGTACCATTCGAATGGGTTAAAAATTAGCTTTCTCGTGCTATACCGTACATAATTGCACATCCTTTTTTAAAAAAGGTAAACATGCATAATGGCGGCTGTCGGGATGGGCAGCGTCAAAACTCGGGAAAATGATAATGGCAAGTATTGGCGAATCAGGGTCCGAAAATTTCGGAACTTGATTTCTCAAAATCTGTGGGAGCGAAATACCGTGCATAATGGCGCATCTTCTGTAAAAAAAGCTAGGGTAGGCATTCAAGGTTCATAATAGCGGGCGCCGTGTAAGGCAGCGCAGAAATATGTGATGCTGTTAATGGCCAGTGTTGGTGAATCAGGGTCTGAAATTTTCGGGACTCGATTTTAATGGGACTGGTACCATTCGAATGGGTTAAAAATAAGCTTTCTCGTGCTATACCGTACATAATTGCACATCCTTTTTTAAAAAGGGTAAACATTCATAATGGCGGCTGTCGGGTTGGGCAGCGTCAAAACTCGGGAAAAATTTGATGGCAAGTATTGGCGAATCAGGGTCCGAAAGTTTCGGGACTTGATTTTAATGGAACAGGTACCATTCGAATGGGTTAAAAATTAGCTTTCTCGTGGTATACCGTACATAATGGCACATCCTTTTAAAAAAAAGGGTAAACATTCATAATGGCGGCTGTCGGGTTGGGCAGCGTCAAAACTCGGAAAAAATTTAATGGCCACTGTTGGCGAATCAGAGTCCGAAAATTTTGGGACTTGATTTCTCAAAATCTGTGGGAGCGAAATACCGTGCATAATGGCGCATCTTCTGTAAAAAAAGCTAGGGTAGGCATTCAAGGTTCATAATAGCGGGCGCCGTGTAAGGCAGCGCAGAAATATGTGATGCTGTTAATGGCCAGTGTTGGTGAATCAGGGTCTGAAATTTTCGGGACTCGATTTTAATGGGACTGGTACCATTCGAATGGGTTAAAAATAAGCTTTCTCGTGCTATACCGTACATAATTGCACATCCTTTTTTAAAAAGGGTAAACATTCATAATGGCGGCTGTCGGGTTGGGCAGCGTCAAAACTCGGAAAAAATTTAATGGCCACTGTTGGCGAATCAGAGTCCGAAAATTTTGGGACTTGATTTCTCAAAATCTGTGGGAGCGAAATACCGTGCATAATGGCGCATCTTCTGTAAAAAAAGCTAGGGTAGGCATTCAAGGTTCATAATAGCGGGCGCCGTGTAAGGCAGCGCAGAAATATGTGATGCTGTTAATGGCCAGTGTTGGTGAATCAGGGTCTGAAATTTTCGGGACTCGATTTTAATGGGACTGGTACCATTCGAATGGGTTAAAAATTAGCTTTCTCGTGGTATACCGTACATAATGGCACATCCTTTTTAAAAAAGGGTAAACATTCATAATGGCGGCTGTCGGGTTGGGCAGCGTCAAAACTCGGGAAAATTATAATGGCCACTGTTGGCGAATCAGGGTCCGAAAATTTTGGGACTTGATTTCTCAAAATCTGTGGGAGCGAAATACCGTGCATAATGGCGCATCTTCTGTAAAAAAAGCTAGGGTAGGCATTCAAGGTTCATAATAGCGGGCGCCGTGTAAGGCAGCGCAGAAATATGTGATGCTGTTAATGGCCAGTGTTGGTGAATCAGGGTCTGAAATTTTCGGGACTCGATTTTAATGGGACTGGTACCATTCGAATGGGTTAAAAATAAGCTTTCTCGTGCTATACCGTACATAATTGCACATCCTTTTTTAAAAAGGGTAAACATGCATAATGGCGGCTGTCGGGATGGGCAGCGTCAAAACTCGGGAAAATGATAATGGCAAGTATTGGCGAATCAGGGTCCGAAAATTTCGGAACTTGATTTCTCAAAATCTGTGGGAGCGAAATACCGTGCATAATGGCGCATCTTCTGTAAAAAAAGCTAGGGTAGGCATTCAAGGTTCATAATAGCGGGCGCCGTGTAAGGCAGCGCAGAAATATGTGATGCTGTTAATGGCCAGTGTTGGTGAATCAGGGTCTGAAATTTTCGGGACTCGATTTTAATGGGACTGGTACCATTCGAATGGGTTAAAAATAAGCTTTCTCGTGCTATACCGTACATAATTGCACATCCTTTTTTAAAAAGGGTAAAC
Organism: Drosophila parabipectinata; assembly: GCA_018153455.1. Lineage (NCBI taxonomy): Eukaryota > Metazoa > Arthropoda > Insecta > Diptera > Drosophilidae > Drosophila > Drosophila parabipectinata. Next base: position 9,462 of record JAECYA010000110.1, read on the forward strand.
ATTCATAATGGCGGCTGTCGGGTTGGGCAGCGTCAAAACTCGGGAAAAATTTGATGGCAAGTATTGGCGAATCAGGGTCCGAAAGTTTCGGGACTTGATTTTAATGGAACTGGTACCATTCGAATGGGTTAAAAATTAGCTTTCTCGTGGTATACCGTACATAATGGCACATCCTTTTAAAAAAAAGGGTAAACATTCATAATGGCGGCTGTCGGGTTGGGCAGCGTCAAAACTCGGAAAAATTTAATGGCCACTGTTGGCGAATCAGAGTCCGAAAATTTTGGAACTTGATTTCTCAAAATCTGTGGGAGCGATTTTAATGGGACTGGTACCATTCGAATGGGTTAAAAATTAGCTTTCTCGTGGTATACCGTACATAATGGCACATCCTTTTTAAAAAAGGGTAAACATTCATAATGGCGGCTGTCGTGTTGGGCAGCGTCAAAACTCGGGAAAATGATAATGGCAAGTATTGGCGAATCAGGGTCCGAAAATTTCGGAACTTGATTTCTCAAAATCTGTGGGAGCGAAATACCGTGCATAATGGCGCATCTTCTGTAAAAAAAGCTAGGGTAGGCATTCAAGGTTCATAATAGCGGGCGCCGTGTAAGGCAGCGCAGAAATATGTGATGCTGTTAATGGCCAGTGTTGGTGAATCAGGGTCTGAAATTTTCGGGACTCGATTTTAATGGGACTGGTACCATTCGAATGGGTTAAAAATTAGCTTTCTCGTGGTATACCGTACATAATGGCACATCCTTTTAAAAAAAAGGGTAAACATTCATATTGGCGGCTGTCGGGTTGGGCAGCGTCAAAACTCGGGAAAAATTTAATGGCCACTGTTGGCGAATCAGGGTCCGAAAATTTTGGAACTTGATTTCTCAAAATCTGTGGGAGCGAAATACCGTGCATAATAGCGCATCCTCTGTAAAAAAAGCTAGGGTAGGCATTCAAGGTTCATAATAGCGGGCGCCGTGTAAGGCAGCGCAGAAATATGTGATGCTGTTAATGGCCAGTGTTGGTGAATCAGGGTCTGAAATTTTCGGGACTCGATTTTAATGGGACTGGTACCATTCGAATGGGTTAAAAATTAGCTTTCTCGTGGTATACCGTACATAATGGCACATCCTTTTAAAAAAAAGGGTAAACATTCATATTGGCGGCTGTCGGGTTGGGCAGCGTCAAAACTCGGAAAAAATTTAATGGCCACTGTTGGTGAATCAGAGTCCGAAAATTTTGGAACTTGATTTCTCAAAATCTGTGGGAGCGAAATACCGTGCATAATGGGGCATCTTCTGTAAAAAAAGGTAGGGTAGGCATTCAAGGTTCATAATAGCGGGCGCCGTGTAAGGCAGCGCAGAAATATGTGATGCTGTTAATGGCCAGTGTTTGTGAATCAGGGTCTGAAATTTTTGGGACTCGATTTTAATGGGACTGGTACCATTCGAATGGGTTAAAAATTAGCTTTCTCGTGGTATACCGTTTATAATGGCACATCCCTTTTAAAAAAAGGGTAAACATTCATAATGGCGGCTGTCGGGTTGGGCAGCGTCAAAACTCGGGAAAAATTTAATGGCCACTGTTGGCGAATCAGGGTCCGAAAATTTTGGGACTTGATTTCTCAAAATCTGTGGGAGCGAAATACCGTGCATAATGGGGCATCTTCTGTAAAAAAAGGTAGCGTAGGCATTCAAGGTTCATAATAGCAGGCGCCGTGTAAGGCAGCGCAGAAATATGTGATGCTGTTAATGGCCAGTGTTTGTGAATCAGGGTCTGAAATTTTTGGGACTCGATTTTAATGGGACTGGTACCATTCGAATGGGTTAAAAATTAGCTTTCTCGTGGTATACCGTTTATAATGGCACATCCTTTTAAAAAAAAGGGTAAACATTCATAATGGCGGCTGTCGGGTTGGGCAGCGTCAAAACTCGGAAAAAATTTAATGGCCACTGTTGGCGAATCAGGGTCCGAAAATTTTGGAACTTGATTTCTCAAAATCTGTGGGGTTTGATGGGACTGGTACCACTCGAATGGGTTAAAAATTAGCTTTCTCGTGGTATACCGTGCATAATGGCACATCCTTTTTAAAAAAGGGTAAACATTCATAATGGCGGCTGTCGTGTTGGGCAGCGTCAAAACTCGGGAAAATGATAATGGCAAGTATTGGCGAATCAGGGTCCGAAAATTTTGGAACTTGATTTCTCAAAATCTGTGGGAGCGAAATACCGTGCATAATGGGGCATCTTCTGTAAAAAAAGGTAGCGTAGGCATTCAAGGTTCATAATAGCGGGCGCCGTGTAAGGCAGCGCAGAAATATGTGATGCTGTTAATGGCCAGTGTTGGTGAATCAGGGTCTGAAATTTTCGGGACTCGATTTTAATGGGACTGGTACCATTCGAATGGGTTAAAAATTAGCTTTCTCGTGGTATACCGTACATAATGGCACATCCTTTTAAAAAAAGGGTAAACATTCATAATGGCGGCTGTCGGGTTGGGCAGCGTCAAAACTCGGGAAAAATTTAATGGCCACTGTTGGTGAATCAGAGTCCGAAAATTTTGGAACTTGATTTCTCAAAATCTGTGGGAGCGAAATACCGTGCATAATGGCGCATCCTCTGTAAAATAAGCTAGGGTAGGCATTCAAATTCCATAATAGCGGGCGCCGTGTTAGGCAGCGCAGAAATATGTGATGCTGTTAATGGCCAGTGTTTGTGAATCAGGGTCTGAAATTTTCGGGACTTGATTTCTCAAAATCTGTGGAAGCGAAATACCGTGCATGATGGCGCATCTTCTGTAAAATAAGCTAGGGTAGGCATTCCAGGTTCATAATAACGGCCGCCGTGTAAGGCAGCGCAGAAATTTGTGATGCTGTTAATGGCCAGTGTTGGTGAATCAGGGTCTAAAAATTTTCGGGACTCGATTTTAATGGGACTGGTACCATTCGAATGGGTTAAAAATAAGCTTTCTCGTTCTACACCGTACATAATTGCACATCCTTTTCTAAAAAGGGTAAACATTCATAATGGCGGCTGTCGTGTTGGGCAGCGTCAAAACTCGGGAAAATGATAATGGCAACTATTGGCGAATCAGGGTCCGAAAATTTCGGAACTTGATTTCTCAAAATCTGTGGGAGCGAAATACCGTGCATAATGGCGCATCTTCTGTAAAAAAAGCTAGGGTAGGCATTCAAATTCCATAATAGCGGGCGCCGTGTTAGGCAGCGCAGAAATATGTGATGCTGTTAATGGCTAGTGTTTGTGAATCAGGGTCTGAAATTTTCGGGACTTGATTTCTTTAAATCTGCGGGAGCGATTTAAATAAAAATAGTCTTATAATGTTCTGAATAAATTAAGCTTTATCCTCTGTAAAAAAGGTAAACATTCATAATGGCGGCTGCCGTGTTGGGCAGCGTCAAATTCGGGAAAATTATAAGGGCCACTGTTGGCGAATCAGGGTTCGAAAATTTCGGGACTTGATTTCTCAAAATCTGTGGAACCGAAATACCGTGCATAATGGCGCATCTTCTGTAAAATAAGCTATGGTAGGCATTCCAGGTTCATAATAACGGGCGCCGTGTAAGGCAGCGCAGAAATTTGTGATGCTGTTAATGGCCAGTGTTGGTGAATCAGGGTCTGAAATTTTCGGGACTCGATTTTAATGGGACTGGTACCATTCGAATGGGTTAAAAATTAGCTTTCTCGTGCTATACCGTACATAATTGCACATCCTTTTTTAAAAAGGGTAAACATTCATAATGGTGGCTGTCGGGTTGGGCAGCGTCAAAACTCGGGAAAATGATTAATGGCAAGTATTGGCGAATCAGGGTCCGAAAATTTTGGGACTTGATTTCTCAAAATCTGTGGGAGCGAAATACCGTGCATAATGGCGCATCTTCTGTAAAAAAAGCTAGGGTAGGCATTCAAGGTTCATAATAGCGGGCGCCGTGTAAGGCAGCGCAGAAATATGTGATGCTGTTAATGGCCAGTGTTGGTGAATCAGGGTCTGAAATTTTCGGGACTCGATTTTAATGGGACTGGTACCATTCGAATGGGTTAAAAATTAGCTTTCTCGTTCTACACCGTACATAATTGCACATCCTTTTTTAAAAAGGGTAAACATTCATAATGGCGGCTGTCGGGTTGGGCAGCGTCAAAACTCGGGAAAAATTTGATGGCAAGTATTGGCGAATCAGGGTCCGAAAATTTCGGGACTTGATTTTAATGGAACTGGTACCATTCGAATGGGTTAAAAATTAGCTTTCTCGTGGTATACCGTACATAATGGCACATCCTTTTAAAAAAAAGGGTAAACATTCATAATGGCGGCTGTCGGGTTGGGCAGCGTCAAAACTCGGAAAAAATTTAATGGCCACTGTTGGTGAATCAGAGTCCGAAAATTTTTGAACTTGATTTCTCAAAATCTGTGGGAGCGAAATACCGTGCATAATGGCGCATCTTCTGTAAAATAAGCTAGGGTTGGCATTCCAGGTTCATAATAACGGGCGCCGTGTAAGGCAGCGCAGAAATTTGTGATGCTGTAAATGGCCAGTGTTGGTGAATCAGGGTCTGAAATTTTCGGGTCTCGATTTTAATGGGACTGGTACCATTCGAATGGGTTAAAAATTAGCTTTCTCGTGGTATACCGTACATAATGGCACATCCTTTTAAAAAAAAAGGGTAAACATTCATAATGGCGGCTGTCGGGTTGGGCAGCGTCAAAACTCGGAAAAAATTTAATGGCCACTGTTGGCGAATCAGAGTCCGAAAATTTTGGAACTTGATTTCTCAAAATCTGTGGGAGCGATTTTGATGGGACTGGTACCATTCGACTGGGTTAAAAATTAGCTTTCTCGTGGTATACCGTGCATAATGGCACATCCTTTTTAGAAAAGGGTAAACATTCATAATGGCGGCTGTCGTGTTGGGCAGCGTCAAAACTCGGGAAAATGATAATGGCAAGTATTGGCGAATCAGGGTCCGAAAATTTTGGAACTTGATTTCTCAAAATCTGTGGGAGCGAAATACCGTGCATAATGGGGCATCTTCTGTAAAAAAAGGTAGCGTAGGCATTCAAGGTTCATAATAGCAGGCGCCGTGTAAGGCAGCGCAGAAATATGTGATGCTGTTAATGGCCAGTGTTGGTGAATCAGGGTCTGAAATTTTTGGGACTCGATTTTAATGGGACTGGTACCATTCGAATGGGTTAAAAATTAGCTTTCTCGTGGTATACCGTTTATAATGGCACATCCTTTTTAAAAAAGGGTAAACATTCATAATGGCGGCTGTCGGGTTGGGCAGCGTCAAAACTCGGGAAAAATTTGATGGCCACTGTTGGTGAATCAGAGTCCGAAAATTTTGGAACTTGATTTCTCAAAATCTGTGGGAGCGAAATACCGTGCATAATGGCGCATCCTCTGTAAAATAAGCTAGGGTAGGCATTCAAATTCCATAATAGCGGGCGCCGTGTTAGGCAGCGCAGAAATATGTGATGCTGTTAATGGCCAGTGTTTGTGAATCAGGGTCTGAAATTTTCGGGACTTGATTTTAATGGAACTAGTACCATTCGAATGGGTTAAAAATTAGCTTTCTCGTGGTATACCGTACATAATGGCACATCCTTTTAAAAAAAAGGGTAAACATTCATAATGGCGGCTGTCGGGTTGGGCAGCGTCAAAACTCGGAAAAAATTTAATGGCCACTGTTGGCGAATCAGAGTCCGAAAATTTTGGAACTTGATTTCTCAAAATCTGTGGGAGCGAAATACCGTGCATAATGGCGCATCTTCTGTAAAATAAGCTAGGGTAGGCATTTAAGGTTCATAATAGCAGGCGCCGTGTAAGGCAGCGCAGAAATATGTGATGCTGTTAATGGCCAGTGTTGATGAATCAGGATCTGAAACTTTCGGGACTCGATTTTAATGGGACTGGTACCATTCGAATGGGTTAAAAATTAGCTTTCTCGTTCTACACCGTACATAATTGCACATCCTTTTCTAAAAAGGGTAAGCATTCATAATGGCGGCTGTCGGGTTGGGCAGCGTCAAAACTCGGGAAAAATTTGATGGCAAGTATTGGCGAATCAGGGTCCGAAAATTTCGGGACTTGATTTTAATGGAACTAGTACCATTCGAATGGGTTAAAAATTAGCTTTCTCGTGGTATACCGTACATAATGGCACATCCTTTTTAAAAAAAAGGGTAAACATTCATAATGGCGGCTGTCGGGTTGGGCAGCGTCAAAACTCGGAAAAAATTTAATGGCCACTGTTGGTGAATCAGAGTCCGAAAATTTTGGAACTTGATTTCTCAAAATCTGTGGGAGCGAAATACCGTGCATAATGGCGCATCCTCTGTAAAATAAGCTAGGGTAGGCATTCAAATTCCATAATAGCGGGCGCCGTGTTAGGCAGCGCAGAAATATGTGATGCTGTTAATGGCCAGTGTTTGTGAATAAGGGTCTGAAATTTTCGGGACTTGATTTCTTTAAATCTGCGGGAGCAGAATAAAAATATTTAAATAATTTTATTATTTAAATAATAATAATTATTTGAATAAAAATAGTCTTATAATGTTCTGAATAAAATAAGCTTTATCCTCTGTTAAAAAGGTAAATATTCATAATGGCGGCTGCCGTGTTGGGCAGCGTCAAAACTCGGGAAAATTATAAGGGACACTGTTGGCGAATCAGGGTCCGAAAATTTTGGGACTTGATTTCTCAAAATCTGTGGGAGCGATTTTGATGGGACTGGTACCATTCGACTGGGTTAAAAATTAGCTTTCTCGTGGTATACCGTGCATAATGGCACATCCTTTTTAAAAAAGGGTAAACATTCATAATGGTGGCTGTCGGGTTGGGCAGCGTCAAAACTCGGGAAAAATTTAATGGCTACTGTTGGCGAATCAGAGTCCGAAAATTTCGGGACTTGATATCTCAAAATCTGTGGAAGCGAAATACCGTGCATAATGGCGCATCTTCTGTAAAATAAGCTAGGGTAGGCATTCCAGGTTCATAATAACGGGCGCCGTGTAAGGCAGCGCAGAAATTTGTGATGCTGTTAATGGCCAGTGTTGGTGAATCAGGGTCTGAAATTATCGGGACTCGATTTAAATGGGACTGGTACCATTCGAATGGGTTAAAAATTAGCTTTCTCGTTCTACACCGTACATAATTGCACATCCTTTTCTAAAAAGGGTAAGCATTCATAATGGCGGCTGTCGGGTTGGGCAGCGTCAAAACTCGGGAAAAATTTGATGGCAAGTATTGGCGAATCAGGGTCCGAAAATTTTGGGACTTGATTTTAATGGAACTAGTACCATTCGAATGGGTTAAAAATTAGCTTTCTCGTGGTATACCGTACATAATGGCACATCCTTTTAAAAAAAAGGGTAAACATTCATAATGGCGGCTGTCGGGTTGGGCAGCGTCAAAACTCGGAAAAAATTTAATGGCCACTGTTGGTGAATCAGAGTCCGAAAATTTTGGAACTTGATTTCTCAAAATCTGTGGGAGCGATTTTAATGGGACTGTTACCATTCGACTGGGTTAAAAATTAGCTTTCTCGTGGTATACCGTGCATAATGGCACATCCTTTTTAGAAAAGGGTAAACATTCATAATGGCGGCTGTCGTGTTGGGCAGCGTCAAAACTCGGGAAAATGATAATGGCAAGTATTGGCGAATCAGGGTCCGAAAATTTCGGAACTTGATTTCTCAAAATCTGTGGGAGCGAAATACCGTGCATAATGGCGCATCCTCTGTAAAATAAGCTAGGGTAGGCATTCAAATTCCATAATAGCGGGCGCCGTGTTAGGCAGCGCAGAAATATGTGATGCTGTTAATGGCCAGTGTTTGTGAATCAGGGTCTGAAATTTTCGGGACTTGATTTTAATGGAACTAGTACCATTCGAATGGGTTAAAAATTAGCTTTCTCGTGGTATACCGTACATAATGGCACATCCTTTTAAAAAAAAGGGTAAACATTCATAATGGCGGCTGTCGGGTTGGGCAGCGTCAAAACTCGGAAAAAATTTAATGGCCACTGTTGGCGAATCAGAGTCCGAAAATTTTGGAACTTGATTTCTCAAAATCTGTGGGAGCGATTTTGATGGGACTGGTACCATTCGACTGGGTTAATAATTAGCTTTCTCGTGGTATACCGTGCATAATGGCACATCCTTTTTAGAAAAGGGTAAACATTCATAATGGCGGCTGTCGTGTTGGGCAGCGTCAAAACTCGGGAAAATGATAATGGCAAGTATTGGCGAATCAGGGTCCGAAAATTTTGGAACTTGATTTCTCAAAATCTGTGGGAGCGAAATACCGTGCATAATGGCGCATCCTCTGTAAAATAAGCTAGGGTAGGCATTCAAATTCCATAATAGCGGGCGCCGTGTTAGGCAGCGCAGAAATATGTGATGCTGTTAATGGCCAGTGTTTGTGAATCAGGGTCTGAAATTTTCGGGACTTGATTTCTCAAAATCTGTGGAAGCGAAATACCGTGCATGATGGCGCATCTTCTGTAAAATAAGCTAGGGTAGGCATTCCAGGTTCATAATAACGGGCGCCGTGTAAGGCAGCGCAGAAATTTGTGATGCTGTTAATGGCCAGTGTTGATGAATCAGGGTATAAAAATTTTCGGGCCTCGATTTAACTGGGACTGGTAACATTCGAATGGGTTAAAAATAAGCTTTCTCGTTCTACACCGTACATAATTGCACATCCTTTTCTAAAAAGGGTAAACATTCATAATGGCGGCTGTCGTGTTGGGCAGCGTCAAAACTCGGGAAAATGATAATGGCAAGTATTGGCGAATCAGGGTCCGAAAATTTCGGAACTTGATTTCTCAAAATCTGTGGGAGCGAAATACCGTGCATAATGGGGCATCTTCTGTAAAAAAAGGTAGGGTAGGCATTCAAGGTTCTTAATAGCGGGCGCCGTGTAAGGCAGCGCAGAAATATGTGATGCTGTTAATGGCCAGTGTTGATGAATCAGGGTATGAAATTTTCGGGATTCGATTTTAATGGGACTGGTACCATTCGAATGGGTTAAAAATTAGCTTTCTCGTTCTACACCGTACATAATTGCACATCCTTTTTTAAAAAGGGTAAACATTCATAATGGTGGCTGTCGGGTTGGGCAGCGTCAAAACTCGGGAAAAATTTAATGGCTACTGTTGGCGAATCAGGGTCCGAAAATTTCGGGACTTGATATCTCAAAATCTGTGGGTAAAAAAAAAAGGGTAAACATTCATAATGGCGGCTGTCGGGTTGGGCAGCGTCAAAACTCGGAAAAAATTTAATGGCCACTGTTGGTGAATCAGAGTCCGAAAATTTTGGAACTTGATTTCTCAAAATCTGTGGGAGCGAAATACCGTGCATAATGGCGCATCCTCTGTAAAATAAGCTAGGGTAGGCATTCAAATTCCATAATAGCGGGCGCCGTGTTAGGCAGCGCAGAAATATGTGATGCTGTTAATGGCCAGTGTTTGTGAATCAGGGTCTGAAATTTTCGGGACTTGATTTATCAAAATCTGTGGAAGCGAAATACCGTGCATGATGGCGCATCTTCTGTAAAATAAGCTAGGGTAGGCATTCCAGGTTCATAATAACGGGCGCCGTGTAAGGCAGCGCAGAAATTTGTGATGCTGTTAATGGCCAGTGTTGATGAATCAGGGTATAAAAATTTTCGGGCCTCGATTTAACTGGGACTGGTAACATTCGAATGGGTTAAAAATAAGCTTTCTCGTTCTACACCGTACATAATTGCACATCCTTTTCTAAAAAGGGTAAACATTCATAATGGCGGCTGTCGTGTTGGGCAGCGTCAAAACTCGGGAAAATGATAATGGCAAGTATTGGCGAATCAGGGTCCGAAAATTTCGGAACTTGATTTATCAAAATCTGTGGAAGCGAAATACCGTGCATGATGGCGCATCTTCTGTAAAATAAGCTAGGGTAGGCATTCCAGGTTCATAATAACGGGCGCCGTGTAAGGCAGCGCAGAAATTTGTGATGCTGTTAATGGCCAGTGTTGATGAATCAGGGTATAAAAATTTTCGGGCCTCGATTTAACTGGGACTGGTAACATTCGAATGGGTTAAAAATAAGCTTTCTCGTTCTACACCGTACATAATTGCACATCCTTTTCTAAAAAGGGTAAACATTCATAATGGTAAAAGGGTAAACATTCATAATGGCGGCTGTCGTGTTGGGCAGCGTCAAAACTCGGGAAAATGATAATGGCAAGTATTGGCGAATCAGGGTCCGAAAATTTCGGAACTTGATTTCTCAAAATCTGTGGGAGCGAAATACCGTGCATAATGGCGCATCTTCTGTAAAAAAAGGTAGGGTAGGCATTCAAGGTTCATAATAGCGGGCGCCGTGTAAGGCAGCGCAGAAATATGTGATGCTGTTAATGGCCAGTGTTGGTGAATCAGGGTCTGAAATTTTCGGGACTTGATTTCTTTAAATATGTGGGAGCGATTCAAATAAAAATAGTCTTATAATGTTCTGAATAAAATAAGCTTTATCCTCTGTAAAAAAGGTAAATATTCATAATGGCGGCTGCCGTGTTGGGCAGCGTCACAACTCGGAATAATTATAATGGCAAGTATTGGCGAATCAGGGTCCGAAAATTTCGGAACTTGATTTCTCAATATCTGTGGGAGCGATTTTAATGGGACTGGTACCATTCGAATGGGTTACAAATTAGCTTTCTCGTGGTATACCGTGCATAATGGCGCATCCCTTTTAAAATAAGGTAAACATTCATAATGGCGGCTGCCGTGTTGGGCAGCGTCACAATTCGGGAAAATGATAATGGCCGGTATTGGCGAATCAGGGTCAAAAAATTTCGTGACTTGATTTCTCAATATCTGTGGGAGCGATTTTAATGGGACTGGTACCATTCGAATGGGTTACAAATTAGCTTTCTCGTGGTATACCGTGCATAATGGCGCATCCCTTTTAAAATAAGGTAAACATTGGCCGGTATTGGCGAATCAGGGTCCGAAAATTTCGGGACTTGATATCTCGAAATCTGTGGGAGCGATTTTGATGGGACTGGTACCATTCGACTGGGTTAAAAATTAGCTTTCTCGTGGTATTCCGTGCATAATGGCACATCCTTTTTTAAAAAGGGTAAACATTCGTAATGGCGGCTGTCGGGTTGGGCAGCGTCAAAACTCGGGAAAAATTTGATGGCAAGTATTGGCGAATCAGGGTCCGAAAGTTTCGGGACTTGATTTTAATGGAACTGGTACCATTCGAATGGGTTACAAATTAGCTTTCTCGTGGTATACCGTACATAATGGCACATCCTTTTAAAAAAAAGGGTAAACATTCATAATGGCGGCTGTCGGGTTGGGCAGCGTCAAAACTCGGAAAAAATTTAATGGCCACTGTTGAATCAGAGTCCGAAAATTTTTGAACTTGATTTCTCAAAATCTGTGGGAGCGAAATACCGTGCATAATGGCGCATCCTCTGTAAAATAAGCTAGGGTAGGCATTCAAATTCCATAATAGCGGGCGCCGTGTTAGGCAGCGCAGAAATATATGATGCTGTTAATGGCCAGTGTTGGTGAATCAGGGTCTGAAATTTTCGGGACTTGATTTCTTTAAATCTGCGGGAGCGATTTAAATAAAAATAGTCTTATAATGTTCTGAATAAAATAAGCTTTATCCTCTGTTAAAAAGGTAAACATTCATAATGGCGGCTGCCGTGTTGGGCAGCGTCACAATTCGAGAAAATGATAATGGCCGGTATTGGCGAATCAGGGTCCGAAAATTTCGGGACTTGATATCTCGAAATCTGTGGGAGCGATTTTAATGGGACATTCGAATGGGTTAAAAATTAGCCTTCTCGTGGTATACCGTACATAATGGAACATCCTTTTTAAAAAAGGGTAAACATTCATAATGGCGGCTGTCGTGTTGGGCAGCGTCAAAACTCGGGAAAATGATAATGGCAAGTATTGGCGAATCAGGGTCCGAAAATTTCGGAACTTGATTTTAATGGAACTGGTACCATTCGAATGGGTTAAAAATTAGCTTTCTCGTGGTACACCGTACATAATGGCACATCCTTTTAAAAAAAAGGGTAAACATTCATAATGGCGGCTGTCGGGTTGGGCAGCGTCAAAACTCGGAAAAAATTTAATGGCCAATGTTGGTGAATCAGAGTCCGAAAATTTTTGAACTTGATTTCTCAAAATCTGTGGGAGCGAAATACCGTGCATAATGGCGCATCCTCTGTAAAATAAGCTAGGGTAGGCATTCAAATTCCATAATAGCGGGCGCCGTGTTAGGCAGCGCAGAAATTTGTGATGCTGTTAATGGCCAGTGTTGATGAATCAGGGTATGAAATTTTCGGGACTCGATTTTAATGGGACTGGTACCATTCGAATGGGTTAAAAATTAGCTTTCTCGTTCTACACCGTACATAATTGCACATCCTTTTCTAAAAGGGTAAACATTCATAATGGCGGCTGTCGGGTTGGGCAGCGTCAAAACTCGGGAAAAATTTGATGGCAAGTATTGGCGAATCAGGGTCCGAAAATTTCGGGACTTGATTTTAATGGAACTAGTACCATTCGAATGGGTTAAAAATTAGCTTTCTCGTGGTATACCGTACATAATGGCACATCCTTTTAAAAAAAAGGGTAAACATTCATAATGGCGGCTGTCGGGTTGGGCAGCGTCAAAACTCGGAAAAAATTTAATGGCCACTGTTGGTGAATTAGAGTCCGAAAATTTTGGAACTTGATTTCTCAAAATCTGTGGGAGCGAAATACCGTGCATAATGGGGCATCTTCTGTAAAAAAAGGTAGCGTAGGCATTCAAGGTTCATAATAGCGGGCGCCGTGTAAGGCAGCGCAGAAATATGTGATGCTGTTAATGGCTAGTGTTTGTGAATCAGGGTCTGAAATTTTCGGGACTTGATTTCTTTAAATCTGCGGGAGCGATTTAAATAAAAATAGTCTTATAATGTTCTGAATAAATTAAGCTTTATCCTCTGTTAAAAAGGTAAACATTCATAATGGCGGCTGCCGTGTTGGGCAGCGTCAAAACTCGGGAAAATTATAAGGGCCACTGTTGGCGAATCAGGGTCCGAAAATTTTGGGACTTGATTTCTCAAAATCTGTGGGAGCGATTTTGATGGGACTGGTACCATTCGACTGGGTTAAATATTAGCTTTCTCGTGGTATACCGTGCATAATGGCACATCCTTTTTAAAAAAGGGTAAACATTCATAATGGTGGCTGTCGGGTTGGGCAGCGTCAAAACTCGGGAAAAATTTAATGGCTACTGTTGGCGAATCAGGGTCCGAAAATTTTGGAACTTGATTTCTCAAAATCTGTGGGAGCGAAATACCGTGCATAATGGGGCATCTTCTGTAAAAAAAGGTAGCGTAGGCATTCAAGGTTCATAATAGCGGGCGCCGTGTAAGGCAGCGCAGAAATATGTGATGCTGTTAATGGCCGAATGTTTCGAATGGTACCAGTCCCATTAAAATCGAGTCCCGAAAATTTCAGACCTTGATTGGTGAATCAAGGTCTGAAATTTTCGGGACCTTGATTGGTGAATCAAGGTCTGAAATTTTCGGGACTCGATTTTAATGGGACTGGTACCATTCGAATGGGTTAAAAATTAGCTTTCTCGTGCTATACCGTTTATAATGGCACATTTTTTTTAAAAAAGGGTAAACATTCATAATGGCGGCTGTCGGGTTGGGCAGCGTCAAAACTCGGGAAAAATTTGATGGCAAGTATTGGCGAATCAGGGTCCGAAAGTTTCGGGACTTGATTTTAATGGAACTGGTACCATTCGAATGGGTTAAAAATTAGCTTTCTCGTGGTATACCGTACATAATGGCACATCCTTTTAAAAAAAAGGGTAAACATTCATAATGGCGGCTGTCGGGTTGGGCAGCGTCAAAACTCGGAAAAAATTTAATGGCCACTGTTGGTGAATCAGAGTCCGAAAATTTTGGAACTTGATTTCTCAAAATCTGTGGGAGCGAAATACCGTGCATAATGGCGCATCCTCTGTAAAATAAGCTAGGCTAGGCATTCAAATTCCATAATAGCGGGCGCCGTGTAAGGCAGCGCAGAAATATGTGTTGCTGTTAATGGCCAGTGTTTGTGAATCAGGGTCTGAAATTTTCGGGACTTGATTTCTTTAAATCTGCGGGAGCAGAATAAAAATATTTAAATAATTTTATTATTTAAATAATAATAATTTATTTAAATAAAAATAGTCTTATAATGTTCTGAATAAAATAAGCTTTATCCTCTGTTAAAAAGGTAAACATTCATAATGGCGGCTGCCGTGTTGGGCAGCGTCAAAACTTGGCAAAATTATAAGGGCCACTGTTGGCGAATCAGGGTCCGAAAATTTTGGGACTTGATTTCTCAAAATCTGTGGGAGCGAAATACCGTGCATAATGGGGCATCTTCTGTAAAAAAAGGTAGCGTAGGCATTCAAGGTTCATAATAGCGGGCGCCGTGTAAGGCAGCGCAGAAATATGTGATGCTGTTAATGGCCGAATGTTTCGAATGGTACCAGTCCCATTAAAATCGAGTCCCGAAAATTTCAGACCTTGATTGGTGAATCAAGGTCTGAAATTTTCGGGACCTTGATTGGTGAATCAAGGTCTGAAATTTTCGGGACTCGATTTTAATGGGACTGGTACCATTCGAATGGGTTAAAAATTAGCTTTCTCGTGCTATACCGTTTATAATGGCACATCCTTTTTAAAAAAGGGTAAACATTCATAATGGCGGCTGTCGGGGTGGGCAGCGTCAAAACTCGGGAAAAATTTGATGGCAAGTATTGGCGAATCAGGGTCCGAAAGTTTCGGGACTTGATTTTAATGGAACTGGTACCATTCGAATGGGTTAAAAATTAGCTTTCTCGTGGTATACCGTACATGATGGCACATCCTTTTAAAAAAAAGGGTAAACATTCATAATGGAGGCTGTCGGGTTGGGCAGCGTCAAAACTCGGAAAAAATTTAATGGCCACTGTTGGTGAATCAGAGTCCGAAAATTTTGGAACTTGATTTCTCAAAATCTGTGGGAGCGAAATACCGTGCATAATGGCGCATCCTCTGTAAAATAAGCTAGGCTAGGCATTCAAATTCCATAATAGCGGGCGCCGTGTAAGGCAGCGCAGAAATATGTGTTGCTGTTAATGGCCAGTGTTTGTGAATCAGGGTCTGAAATTTTCGGGACTTGATTTCTTTAAATCTGCGGGAGCAGAATAAAAATATTTAAATAATTTTATTATTTAAATAATAATAATTTATTTAAATAAAAATAGTCTTATAATGTTCTGAATAAAATAAGCTTTATCCTCTGTTAAAAAGGTAAACATTCATAATGGCGGCTGCCGTGTTGGGCAGCGTCAAAACTTGGCAAAATTATAAGGGCCACTGTTGGCGAATCAGGGTCCGAAAATTTTGGGACTTGATATCTCAAAATCTGTTAGAAGCGAAATACCGTGCATAATGGCGCATCTTCTGTAAAATAAGCTAGGGTAGGCATACAAGGTTCATAATAGCAGGCGCCGTGTAAGGCAGCGCAGAAATATGTGATGCTGTTAATGGCTAGTGTTTGTGAATCAGGGTCTGAAATTTTCGGGACTTGATTTCTTTAAATCTGCGGGAGCGATTTAAATAAAAATAGTCTTATAATGTTCTGAATAAATTAAGCTTTATCCTCTGTTAAAAAGGTAAACATTCATAATGGCGGCTGCCGTGTTGGGCAGCGTCAAAACTCGGGAAAATTATAAGGGCCACTGTTGGCGAATCAGGGTCCGAAAATTTTGGGACTTGATTTCTCAAAATCTGTGGGAGCGATTTTGATGGGACTGGTACCATTCGACTGGGTTAAATATTAGCTTTCTCGTGGTATACCGTGCATAATGGCACATCCTTTTTTAAAAAAGGGTAAACATTCATAATGGTGGCTGTCGGGTTGGGCAGCGTCAAAACTCGGGAAAAATTTAATGGCTACTGTTGGCGAATCAGGGTCCGAAAATTTTGGAACTTGATTTCTCAAAATCTGTGGGAGCGAAATACCGTGCATAATGGGGCATCTTCTGTAAAAAAAAGGTAGCGTAGGCATTCAAGGTTCATAATAGCGGGCGCCGTGTAAGGCAGCGCAGAAATATGTGATGCTGTTAATGGCCGAATGTTTCGAATGGTACCAGTCCCATTAAAATCGAGTCCCGAAAATTTCAGACCTTGATTGGTGAATCAAGGTCTGAAATTTTCGGGACCTTGATTGGTGAATCAAGGTCTGAAATTTTCGGGACTCGATTTTAATGGGACTGGTACCATTCGAATGGGTTAAAAATTAGCTTTCTCGTGCTATACCGTTTATAATGGCACATTTTTTTTAAAAAAGGGTAAACATTCATAATGGCGGCTGTCGGGTTGGGCAGCGTCAAAACTCGGGAAAAATTTGATGGCAAGTATTGGCGAATCAGGGTCCGAAAGTTTCGGGACTTGATTTTAATGGAACTGGTACCATTCGAATGGGTTAAAAATTAGCTTTCTCGTGGTATACCGTACATAATGGCACATCCTTTTAAAAAAAGGGTAAACATTCATAATGGCGGCTGTCGGGTTGGGCAGCGTCAAAACTCGGAAAAAATTTAATGGCCACTGTTGGTGAATCAGAGTCCGAAAATTTTGGAACTTGATTTCTCAAAATCTGTGGGAGCGAAATACCGTGCATAATGGCGCATCCTCTGTAAAATAAGCTAGGCTAGGCATTCAAATTCCATAATAGCGGGCGCCGTGTAAGGCAGCGCAGAAATATGTGTTGCTGTTAATGGCCAGTGTTTGTGAATCAGGGTCTGAAATTTTCGGGACTTGATTTCTTTAAATCTGCGGGAGCAGAATAAAAATATTTAAATAATTTTATTATTTAAATAATAATAATTTATTTAAATAAAAATAGTCTTATAATGTTCTGAATAAAATAAGCTTTATCCTCTGTTAAAAAGGTAAACATTCATAATGGCGGCTGCCGTGTTGGGCAGCGTCAAAACTTGGCAAAATTATAAGGGCCACTGTTGGCGAATCAGGGTCCGAAAATTTTGGGACTTGATTTCTCAAAATCTGTGGGAGCGAAATACCGTGCATAATGGGGCATCTTCTGTAAAAAAAGGTAGCGTAGGCATTCAAGGTTCATAATAGCGGGCGCCGTGTAAGGCAGCGCAGAAATATGTGATGCTGTTAATGGCCGAATGTTTCGAATGGTACCAGTCCCATTAAAATCGAGTCCCGAAAATTTCAGACCTTGATTGGTGAATCAAGGTCTGAAATTTTCGGGACCTTGATTGGTGAATCAAGGTCTGAAATTTTCGGGACTCGATTTTAATGGGACTGGTACCATTCGAATGGGTTAAAAATTAGCTTTCTCGTGCTATACCGTTTATAATGGCACATCCTTTTTAAAAAAGGGTAAACATTCATAATGGCGGCTGTCGGGTTGGGCAGCGTCAAAACTCGGGAAAAATTTGATGGCAAGTATTGGCGAATCAGGGTCCGAAAGTTTCGGGACTTGATTTTAATGGAACTGGTACCATTCGAATGGGTTAAAAATTAGCTTTCTCGTGGTATACCGTACATGATGGCACATCCTTTT
Source organism: Drosophila parabipectinata (assembly GCA_018153455.1). Taxonomy (NCBI): domain Eukaryota; kingdom Metazoa; phylum Arthropoda; class Insecta; order Diptera; family Drosophilidae; genus Drosophila; species Drosophila parabipectinata. The sequence continues at coordinate 27,115 of JAECYA010000110.1, forward strand.
AAAAAAAGGGTAAACATTCATAATGGAGGCTGTCGGGTTGGGCAGCGTCAAAACTCGGAAAAAATTTAATGGCCACTGTTGGTGAATCAGAGTCCGAAAATTTTGGAACTTGATTTCTCAAAATCTGTGGGAGCGAAATACCGTGCATAATGGCGCATCCTCTGTAAAATAAGCTAGGCTAGGCATTCAAATTCCATAATAGCGGGCGCCGTGTAAGGCAGCGCAGAAATATGTGTTGCTGTTAATGGCCAGTGTTTGTGAATCAGGGTCTGAAATTTTCGGGACTTGATTTCTTTAAATCTGCGGGAGCAGAATAAAAATATTTAAATAATTTTATTATTTAAATAATAATAATTTATTTAAATAAAAATAGTCTTATAATGTTCTGAATAAAATAAGCTTTATCCTCTGTTAAAAAGGTAAACATTCATAATGGCGGCTGCCGTGTTGGGCAGCGTCAAAACTTGGCAAAATTATAAGGGCCACTGTTGGCGAATCAGGGTCCGAAAATTTTGGGACTTGATATCTCAAAATCTGTTAGAAGCGAAATACCGTGCATAATGGCGCATCTTCTGTAAAATAAGCTAGGGTAGGCATACAAGGTTCATAATAGCAGGCGGCGTGTAAGGCAGCGCAGAAATTTGTGATGCTGTTAATGGCCAGTGTTGGTGAATCAGGGTCTGAAATTTTCGGGACTTGATTTCTTTAAATCTGCGCGAGCGATTTAAATAAAAATAGTCTTATAATATTCTGAATAAAATAAGCTTTATCCTCTGTAAAAAAGGTAATCATTCATAATGGCGGCTGCCGTGTTGGGCAGCGTCACAACTCGGAAAAATTATAAGGGCCACTGTTGGCGAATCAGGGTCCGAAAATTTTGGGACTTGATATCTCAAAATCTGTTAGAAGCGAAATACCGTGCATAATGGCGCATCTTCTGTAAAATAAGCTAGGGTAGGCATACAAGGTTCATAATAGCAGGCGCCGTGTAAGGCAGCGCAGAAATATGTGATGCTGTTAATGGCTAGTGTTTGTGAATCAGGGTCTGAAATTTTCGGGACTTGATTTCTTTAAATCTGCGGGAGCGATTTAAATAAAAATAGTCTTATAATGTTCTGAATAAAATAAGCTTTATCCTCTGTTAAAAAGGTAAACATTCATAATGGCGGCTGCCGTGTTGGGCAGCGTCAAAACTTGGCAAAATTATAAGGGCCACTGTTGGCGAATCAGGGTCCGAAAATTTTGGGACTTGATTTCTCAAAATCTGTGGGAGCGAAATACCGTGCATAATGGGGCATCTTCTGTAAAAAAAAGGTAGCGTAGGCATTCAAGGTTCATAATAGCGGGCGCCGTGTAAGGCAGCGCAGAAATATGTGATGCTGTTAATGGCCGAATGTTTCGAATGGTACCAGTCCCATTAAAATCGAGTCCCGAAAATTTCAGACTTTGATTGGTGAATCAAGGTCTGAAATTTTCGGGACCTTGATTGGTGAATCAAGGTCTGAAATTTTCGGGACTCGATTTTAATGGGACTGGTACCATTCGAATGGGTTAAAAATTAGCTTTCTCGTGCTATACCGTTTATAATGGCACATCCTTTTTAAAAAAGGGTAAACATTCATAATGGCGGCTGTCGGGTTGGGAAGCGTCAAAACTCGGGAAAAATTTGATGGCAAGTATTGGCGAATCAGGGTCCGAAAGTTTCGGGACTTGATTTTAATGGAACAGGTACCATTCGAATGGGTTAAAAATTAGCTTTCTCGTGGTATACCGTACATGATGGCACATCCTTTTAAAAAAAGGGTAAACATTCATAATGGAGGCTGTCGGGTTGGGCAGCGTCAAAACTCGGAAAAAATTTAATGGCCACTGTTGGTGAATCAGAGTCCGAAAATTTTGGAACTTGATTTCTCAAAATCTGTGGGAGCGAAATACCGTGCATAATGGCGCATCCTCTGTAAAATAAGCTAGGCTAGGCATTCAAATTCCATAATAGCGGGCGCCGTGTAAGGCAGCGCAGAAATATGTGTTGCTGTTAATGGCCAGTGTTTGTGAATCAGGGTCTGAAATTTTCGGGACTTGATTTCTTTAAATCTGCGGGAGCAGAATAAAAATATTTAAATAATTTTATTATTTCAATAATAATAATTTATTTAAATAAAAATAGTCTTATAATGTTCTGAATAAAATAAGCTTTATCCTCTGTTAAAAAGGTAAACATTCATAATGGCGGCTGCCGTGTTGGGCAGCGTCAAAACTTGGCAAAATTATAAGGGCCACTGTTGGCAAATCAGGGTCCGAAAATGTTGGGACTTGATATCTCAAAATCTGTTAGAAGCGAAATACCGTGCATAATGGCGCATCTTCTGTAAAATAAGCTAGGGTAGGCATACAAGGTTCATAATAGCAGGCGCCGTGTAAGGCAGCGCAGAAATATGTGATGCTGTTAATGGCCAGTGTTTGTGAATCAGGGTCTGAAATTTTCGGGACTTGATTTCTTTAAATCTGCGGGAGCGATTTAAATAAAAATAGTCTTATAATGTTCTGAATAAATTAAGCTTTATCCTCTGTTAAAAAGGTAAACATTCATAATGGCGGCTGCCGTGTTGGGCAGCGTCAAAACTCGGGAAAATTATAAGGGCCACTGTTGGCGAATCAGGGTCCGAAAATTTTGGGACTTGATTTCTCAAAATCTGTGGGAGCAATTTTGATGGGACTGGTACCATTCGACTGGGTTAAAAATTAGCTTTCTCGTGGTATACCGTGCATAATGGCACATCCTTTTTAAAAAAGGGTAAACATTCATAATGGTGGCTGTCGGGTTGGGCAGCGTCAAAACTCGGGAAAAATTTAATGGCTACTTTTGGAGAATCAGGGTCCGAAAATTTCGGGACTTGATATCTCAAAATCTGTTAGAAGCGAAATACCGTGCATAATGGCGCATCTTCTGTAAAATAAGCTAGGGTAGGCATACAAGGTTCATAATAGCAGGCGGCGTGTAAGGCAGCGCAGAAATTTGTGATGCTGTTAATGGCCAGTGTTGGTGAATCAGGGTCTGAAATTTTCGGGACTTGATTTCTTTAAATCTGCGCGAGCGATTTAAATAAAAATAGTCTTATAATATTCTGAATAAAATAAGCTTTATCCTCTGTAAAAAAGGTAATCATTCATAATGGCGGCTGCCGTGTTGGGCAGCGTCACAACTCGGAAAAATTATAAGGGCCACTGTTGGCGAATCAGGGTCCGAAAATTTCGGGACTTGATTTCTCAAAATCTGTTGGAGCGATTTTAATGGGACTGGTACCATTGGAATGGGTTACAAATTAGCTTTCTCGTGGTATACCGTGCATAATGGCGCATGGGACATGCATAATTGAATGGGACTGGTACCATTCGAATGGGTTAAAAATTAGCTTTCTCGTTCTACACCGTACATAATTGCACATTCTTTTCTAAAAAGGGTAAACATTCATAATGGTTGCTGTCGGGCTGGGCAGCGTCAAAACTCGGGAAAAATTTAATGGCTACTGTTGGCGAATCAGGGTCCGAAAATTTCGGAACTTGATTTCTCAAAATCTGTGGGAGCGAAATACCGTGCATAATGGGGAATCTTCTGTAAAAAAAGGTAGGGTAGGCATTAAAGGTTCAAAATAGCGGGCGCCGTGTAAGGAAGCGCAGAAATATGTGATGCTGTTAATGGCCAGTGTTGGTGAATCAGGGTCTGAAATTTTCGGGACTCGATTTGAATGGGACTGGTACCATTCGAATGGGTTAAAAATTAGCTTTCTCGTTCTACACCGTACATAATTGCACATTCTTTTCTAAAAAGGGTAAACATTCATAATGGTTGCTGTCGGGCTGGGCAGCGTCAAAACTCGGGAAAAATTTAATGGCAAGTATTGGCGAATCAGGGTCCGAAAATTTCGGAACTTGATTTCTCAAAATCTGTGGGAGCGAAATACCGTGCATAATGGGGAATCTTCTGTAAAAAAAGGTAGGGTAGGCATTCAAGGTTCATAATAGCGGGCGCCGTGTAAGGCAGCGCAGAAATATGTGATGCTGTTAATGGCCAGTGTTGGTGAATCAGGGTCTGAAATTTTCGGGACTCGATTTTAATGGGACTGGTACCATCGAATGGGTTAAAAATTAGCTTTCTCGTTCTACACCGTACATAATTGCACATCCTTTTCTAAAAAGGGTAAACATTCATAATGGTGGCTGTCGGGTTGGGCAGCGTCAAAACTCGGGAAAAATTTAATGGCTACTGTTGGCGAATCAGGGTCCGAAAATTTCGGAACTTGATTTCTCAAAATCTGTGGGAGCGAAATACCGTGCATAATGGGGAATCTTCTGTAAAAAAAGGTAGGGTAGGCATTAAAGGTTCAAAATAGCGGGCGCCGTGTAAGGAAGCGCAGAAATATGTGATTCTGTTAAAGGCCAGTGTTGGTGAATCAGGGTCTGAAATTTTCGGGACTCGATTTTAAATGGTTTTAATGGGACTGGTACCATTCGAATGGGTTAAAAATTAGCTTTCTCGTTCTACACCGTACATAATTGCACATCCTTTTCTAAAAGGGTAAACATTCATAATGGCGGCTGTCGTGTTGGGCAGCGTCACAACTCGGAAAAATGATAATGGCAAGTATTGGCGAATCAGGGTCCGAAAATTTCGGAACTTGATTTCTCAAAATCTGTGGGAGCGAAATACCGTGCATAATGGGGCATCTTCTGTAAAATAAGCTAGGGTAGGCATTCAAGGTTCATAATAGCGGGCGCCGTGTAAGGCAGCGCAGAAATATGTGATGCTGTTAATGGCCAGTGTTGGTGAATCAGGGTCTGAAATTTTCGGGACTCGATTTTAATGGGACTGGTACCATTCGAATGGGTTAAAAATTAGCTTTCTCGTTCTACACCGTACATAATTGCACATTCTTTTCTAAAAAGGGTAAACATTCATAATGGTGGCTGTCGGGTTGGGCAGCGTCAAAACTCGGGAAAAATTTAATGGCTACTGTTGGCGAATCAGGGTCCGAAAATTTCGGAACTTGATTTCTCAAAATCTGTGGGAGCGAAATACCGTGCATAATGGCGCATCTTCTGTAAAATAAGCTAGGGTAGGCATTCAAGGTTCATAATAGCAGGCGCCGTGTAAGGCAGCGCAGACATATGTGATGCTGTTAATGGCCAGTGTTGATGAATCAGGATCTGAAATTTTCGGGACTCGATTTTAATGGGACTGGTACCATCGAATGGGTTAAAAATTAGCTTTCTCGTTCTACACCGTACATAATTGCACATCCTTTTCTAAAAAGGGTAAACATTCATAATGGTGGCTGTCGGGTTGGGCAGCGTCAAAACTCGGGAAAAATTTAATGGCTACTGTTGGCGAATCAGGGTCCGAAAATTTCGGAACTTGATTTCTCAAAATCTGTGGGAGCGAAATACCGTGCATAATGGCGCATCTTCTGTAAAATAAGCTAGGGTAGGCATTCAAGGTTCATAATAGCAGGCGCCGTGTAAGGCAGCGCAGACATATGTGATGCTGTTAATGGCCAGTGTTGATGAATCAGGATCTGAAATTTTCGGGACTCGATTTTAACGGGACTGGTACCATCGAATGGGTTAAAAATTAGCTTTCTCGTTCTACACCGTACATAATTGCACATCCTTTTCTAAAAAGGGTAAACATTCATAATGGTGGCTGTCGGGTTGGGCAGCGTCAAAACTCGGGAAAAATTTAATGGCAAGTATTGGCGAATCAGGGTCCGAAAATTTCGGAACTTGATTTCTCAAAATCTGTGGGAGCGAAATACCGTGCATAATGGGGAATCTTCTGTAAAAAAAGGTAGGGTAGGCATTAAAGGTTCAAAATAGCGGGCGCCGTGTAAGGAAGCGCAGAAATATGTGATGCTGTTAATGGCCAGTGTTGGTGAATCAGGGTCTGAAATTTTCGGGACTCGATTTTAATGGGACTGGTACCATCGAATGGGTTAAAAATTAGCTTTCTCGTGGTATACCGTGCATAATGGCACATCCTTTTTAAAAAAGGGTAAACATTCATAATTGTGGCTGTCGGGTTGGGCAGCGTCAAAACTCGGGAAAAATTTAATGGCCACTGTTGGCGAATCAGAGTCCGAAAATTTCGGAACTTGATTTCTCAAAATCTGTGGGAGCGAAATACCGTGCATAATGGCGCATCTTCTGTAAAATAAGCTAGGGTAGGCATTCCAGGTTCATAATAACGGGCGCCGTGTAAGGCAGCGCAGAAATATGTGATGCTGTTAATGGCCAGTGTTGATGAATCAGGATCTGAAATTTTCGGGACTCGATTTTAATGGGACGGGTACCATTCGAATGGGTTAAAAATTAGCTTTCTCGTTCTACACCGTACATAATTGCACATCCTTTTCTAAAAAGGGTAAACATTCATAATGGTGGCTGTCGGGTTGGGCAGCGTCAAAACTCGGGAAAAATTTAATGGCAAGTATTGGCGAATCAGGGTCCGAAAATTTCGGAACTTGATTTCTCAAAATCTGTGGGAGCGAAATACCGTGCATAATGGGGAATCTTCTGTAAAAAAAGGTAGGGTAGGCATTAAAGGTTCAAAATAGCGGGCGCCGTGTAAGGAAGCGCAGAAATATGTGATGCTGTTAATGGCCAGTGTTGGTGAATCAGGGTCTGAAATTTTCGGGACTCGATTTTAATGGGACTGGTACCATCGAATGGGTTAAAAATTAGCTTTCTCGTGGTATACCGTGCATAATGGCACATCCTTTTCTAAAAAGGGTAAACATTCATAATGGCGGCTGTCGGGCTTGGCAGCGTCAAAACTCGGAAAAAATTTAATGGCCACTGTTGGCGAATCAGAGTCCGAAAATTTTGGAACTTGATTTCTCAAAATCTGTGGAAGCGAAATACCGTGCATAATGGCGCATCTTCTGTAAAATAAGCTAGGGTAGGCATTCAAATTCCATAATAGCGGGCGCCGTGTTAGGCAGCGCAGAAATATGTGATGCTGTTAATGGCTAGTGTTTGTGAATCAGGGTCTGAAATTTTCGAGACTTGATTTCTTTAAATCTGCGGGAGCGATTTAAATAAAAATAGTCTTATAATGTTCTGAATAAATTAAGCTTTATCGTCTGTTAAAAAGGTAAACATTCATAATGGCGGCTGCCGTGTTGGGCAGCGTCAAAACTCGGGAAAATTATAAGGGCCACTGTTGGCGAATCAGGGTCCGAAAATTTTGGGACTTGATTTCTCAAAATCTGTGGGAGCGATTTTGATGGGACTGGTACCATTCGACTGGGTTAAAAATTAGCTTTCTCGTGGTATACCGTGCATAATGGCACATCCTTTTTAAAAAAGGGTAAACATTCATAATTGTGGCTGTCGGGTTGGGCAGCGTCAAAACTCGGGAAAAATTTAATGGCTACTGTTGGCGAATCAGGGTCCGAAAATTTCGGAACTTGATTTCTCAAAATCTGTGGGAGCGAAATACCGTGCATAATGGCGCATCTTCTGTAAAATAAGCTAGGGTAGGCATTCCAGGTTCATAATAACGGGCGCCGTGTAAGGCAGCGCAGAAATATGTGATGCTGTTAATGGCCAGTGTTGATGAATCAGGATCTGAAATTTTCGGGACTCGATTTTAATGGGACTGGTACCATTCGAATGGGTTAAAAATTAGCTTTCTCGTTCTACACCGTACATAATTGCACATCCTTTTCTAAAAAGGGTAAACATTCATAATGGCGGCTGTCGGGCTTGGCAGCGTCAAAACTCGGAAAAAATTTAATGGCCACTGTTGGCGAATCAGAGTCCGAAAATTTTGGAACTTGATTTCTCAAAATCTGTGGAAGCGAAATACCGTGCATAATGGCGCATCTTCTGTAAAATAAGCTAGGGTAGGCATTCAAATTCCATAATAGCGGGCGCCGTGTTAGGCAGCGCAGAAATATGTGATGCTGTTAATGGCTAGTGTTTGTGAATCAGGGTCTGAAATTTTCGGGACTTGATTTCTTTAAATCTGCGGGAGCGATTTAAACAAAAATAGTCTTATAATGTTCTGAATAAATTAAGCTTTATCGTCTGTTAAAAAGGTAAACATTCATAATGGCGGCTGCCGTGTTGGGCAGCGTCAAAACTCGGGAAAATTATAAGGGCCACTGTTGGCGAATCAGGGTCCGAAAATTTTGGGACTTGATTTCTCAAAATCTGTGAGAGCGATTTTGATGGGACTGGTACCATTCGACTGGGTTAAAAATTAGCTTTCTCGTGGTATACCGTGCATAATGGAACATCCTTTTTAAAAAAGGGTAAACATTCATAATGGTGGCTGTCGGGTTGGGCAGCGTCAAAACTCGGGAAAAATTTAATGGCTACTGTTGGCGAATCAGGGACCGAAAATTTCGGGACTTGATATCTCAAAATCTGTGGGAGCGAAATACCGTGCATAATGGCGCATCTTCTGTAAAATAAGCTAGGGTAGGCATTCAAGGTTCATAATAGCAGGCGCCGTGTAAGGCAGCGCAGAAATATGTGATGCTGTTAATGGCCAGTGTTGATGAATCAGGATCTGAAATTTTCGGGACTCGATTTTAATGGTACTGGTACCATTCGAATGGGTTAAAAATTAGCTTTCTCGTTCTACACCGTACATAATTGCACAGCCTTTTCTAAAAAGGGTAAACATTCATAATGGTGGCTGTCGGGTTGGGCAGCGTCAAAACTCGGGAAAAATTTAATGGCTACTGTTGGCGAATCAGGGTCCGAAAATTTCGGAACTTGATTTCTCAAAATCTGTGGGAGCGAAATACCGTGCATAATGGCGCATCTTCTGTAAAATAAGCTAGGGTAGGCATTCCAGGTTCATAATAACGGGCGCCGTGTAAGGCAGCGCAGAAATATGTGATGCTGTTAATGGCCAGTGTTGATGAATCAGGATCTGAAATTTTCGGGACTCGATTTTAATGGGACTGGTACCATTCGAATGGGTTAAAAATTAGCTTTCTCGTTCTACACCGTACATAATTGCACATCCTTTTCTAAAAAGGGTAAACATTCATAATGGTGGCTGTCGGGTTGGGCAGCGTCAAAACTCGGGAAAAATTTAATGGCTACTGTTGGCGAATCAGGGTCCGAAAATTTCGGAACTTGATTTCTCAAAATCTGTGGGAGCGAAATACCGTGCATAATGGCGCATCTTCTGTAAAATAAGCTAGGGTAGGCATTCAAATTCCATAATAGCGGGCGCCGTGTTAGGCAGCGCAGAAATATGTGATGCTGTTAATGGCTAGTGTTTGTGAATCAGGGTCTGAAATTTTCGAGACTTGATTTCTTTAAATCTGCGGGAGCGATTTAAATAAAAATAGTCTTATAATGTTCTGAATAAATTAAGCTTTATCGTCTGTTAAAAAGGTAAACATTCATAATGGCGGCTGCCGTGTTGGGCAGCGTCAAAACTCGGGAAAATTATAAGGGCCACTGTTGGCGAATCAGGGTCCGAAAATTTTGGGACTTGATTTCTCAAAATCTGTGGGAGCGATTTTGATGGGACTGGTACCATTCGACTGGGTTAAAAATTAGCTTTCTCGTGGTATACCGTGCATAATGGCACATCCTTTTTAAAAAAGGGTAAACATTCATAATTGTGGCTGTCGGGTTGGGCAGCGTCAAAACTCGGGAAAAATTTGATGGCAAGTATTGGCGAATCAGGGTCCGAAAGTTTCGGGACTTGATTTTAATGGAACTGGTACCATTCGAATGGGTTAAAAATTAGCTTTCTCGTGGTATACCGTACATAATGGCACATCCTTTTCTAAAAAGGGTAAACATTCATAATGGCGGCTGTCGGGCTTGGCAGCGTCAAAACTCGGAAAAAATTTAATGGCCACTGTTGGCGAATCAGAGTCCGAAAATTTTGGAACTTGATTTCTCAAAATCTGTGGAAGCGAAATACCGTGCATAATGGCGCATCTTCTGTAAAATAAGCTAGGGTAGGCATTCAAATTCCATAATAGCGGGCGCCGTGTTAGGCAGCGCAGAAATATGTGATGCTGTTAATGGCTAGTGTTTGTGAATCAGGGTCTGAAATTTTCGAGACTTGATTTCTTTAAATCTGCGGGAGCGATTTAAATAAAAATAGTCTTATAATGTTCTGAATAAATTAAGCTTTATCGTCTGTTAAAAAGGTAAACATTCATAATGGCGGCTGCCGTGTTGGGCAGCGTCAAAACTCGGGAAAATTATAAGGGCCACTGTTGGCGAATCAGGGTCCGAAAATTTTGGGACTTGATTTCTCAAAATCTGTGGGAGCGATTTTGATGGGACTGGTACCATTCGACTGGGTTAAAAATTAGCTTTCTCGTGGTATACCGTGCATAATGGCACATCCTTTTTAAAAAAGGGTAAACATTCATAATTGTGGCTGTCGGGTTGGGCAGCGTCAAAACTCGGGAAAAATTTAATGGCTACTGTTGGCGAATCAGGGTCCGAAAATTTCGGAACTTGATTTCTCAAAATCTGTGGGAGCGAAATACCGTGCATAATGGCGCATCTTCTGTAAAATAAGCTAGGGTAGGCATTCCAGGTTCATAATAACGGGCGCCGTGTAAGGCAGCGCAGAAATATGTGATGCTGTTAATGGCCAGTGTTGATGAATCAGGATCTGAAATTTTCGGGACTCGATTTTAATGGGACTGGTACCATTCGAATGGGTTAAAAATTAGCTTTCTCGTTCTACACCGTACATAATTGCACATCCTTTTCTAAAAAGGGTAAACATTCATAATGGCGGCTGTCGGGCTTGGCAGCGTCAAAACTCGGAAAAAATTTAATGGCCACTGTTGGCGAATCAGAGTCCGAAAATTTTGGAACTTGATTTCTCAAAATCTGTGGAAGCGAAATACCGTGCATAATGGCGCATCTTCTGTAAAATAAGCTAGGGTAGGCATTCAAATTCCATAATAACGGGCGCCGTGTAAGGCAGCGCAGAAATATGTGATGCTGTTAATGGCCAGTGTTGATGAATCAGGATCTGAAATTTTCGGGACTCGATTTTAATGGGACTGGTACCATTCGAATGGGTTAAAAATTAGCTTTCTCGTTCTACACCGTACATAATTGCACATCCTTTTCTAAAAAGGGTAAACATTCATAATGGTGGCTGTCGGGTTGGGCAGCGTCAAAACTGGGGAAAAATTTGATGGCAAGTATTGGCGAATCAGGGTCCGAAAATTTCGGGACTTGATTTTAATGGAACTGGTACCATTCGAATGGGTTAAAAATTAGCTTTCTCGTGGTATACCGTACATAATGGCACATCCTTTTCTAAAAAGGGTAAACATTCATAATGGCGGCTGTCGGGCTTGGCAGCGTCAAAACTCGGAAAAAATTTAATGGCCACTGTTGGCGAATCAGAGTCCGAAAATTTTGGAACTTGATTTCTCAAAATCTGTGGAAGCGAAATACCGTGCATAATGGCGCATCTTCTGTAAAATAAGCTAGGGTAGGCATTCAAATTCCATAATAGCGGGCGCCGTGTTAGGCAGCGCAGAAATATGTGATGCTGTTAATGGCTAGTGTTTGTGAATCAGGGTCTGAAATTTTCGAGACTTGATTTCTTTAAATCTGCGGGAGCGATTTAAATAAAAATAGTCTTATAATGTTCTGAATAAATTAAGCTTTATCGTCTGTTAAAAAGGTAAACTTTCATAATGGCGGCTGCCGTGTTGGGCAGCGTCAAATTCGGGAAAATTATAAGGGCCACTGTTGGCGAATCAGGGTCCGAAAATTTTGGGACTTGATTTCTCAAAATCTGTGGGAGCGATTTTGATGGGACTGGTACCATTCGACTGGGTTAAAAATTAGCTTTCTCGTGGTATACCGTGCATAATGGCACATCCTTTTTAAAAAAGGGTAAACATTCATAATTGTGGCTGTCGGGTTGGGCAGCGTCAAAACTCGGGAAAAATTTAATGGCTACTGTTGGCGAATCAGGGTCCGAAAATTTCGGGACTTGATATCTCAAAATCTGTGGGAGCGAAATACCGTGCATAATGGCGCATCTTCTGTAAAATAAGCTAGGGTAGGCATTTAAGGTTCATAATAGCAGGCGCCGTGTAAGGCAGCGCAGAAATATGTGATGCTGTTAATGGCCAGTGTTGATGAATCAGGATCTGAAACTTTCGGGACTCGATTTTAATGGTACTGGTACCATTCGAATGGGTTAAAAATTAGCTTTCTCGTTCTACACCGTACATAATTGCACAGCCTTTTCTAAAAAGGGTAAACATTCATAATGGTGGCTGTCGGGTTGGGCAGCGTCAAAACTCGGGAAAAATTTGATGGCAAGTATTGGCGAATCAGGGTCCGAAAATTTCGGGACTTGATTTTAATGGAATTAGTACCATTCGACTGGGTTAAAAATTAGCTTTCTCGTGGTATACCGTACATAATGGCACATCCTTTTAAAAAAAAGGGTAAACATTCATAATGGCGGCTGTCGGGTTGGGCAGCGTCAAAACTCGGAAAAAATTTAATGGCCACTGTTGGTGAATCAGAGTCCGAAAATTTTGGAACTTGATTTCTCAAAATCTGTGGGAGCGAAATACCGTGCATAATGGCGCATCCTCTGTAAAATAAGCTAGGGTAGGCATTCAAATTCCATAATAGCGGGAGCCGTGTTAGGCAGCGCAGAAATATGTGATGCTGTTAATGGCCTGTGTTTGTGAATCAGGGTCTGAAATTTTCGGGACTTGATTTCTTTAAATCTGCGGGAGCGATTTAAATAAAAATAGTCTTTTAATGTTCTGAATAAAATAAGCTTTATCCTCTGTTAAAAAGGTAAACATTCATAATGGCGGCTGCCGTGTTGGGCAGCGTCAAAACTCGGGAAATTTATAAGGGCCACTGTTGGCGAATCAGGGTCCGAAAATTTTGGGACTTGATTTCTCAAAATCTGTGGGAGCGATTTTAATGGGACTGGTACCATTCGAATGGGTTAAAAATTAGCTTTCTCGTGGTATTCCGTACATAATAGCACATCCTTTTTAAAAAGGGTAAACATTCATAATGGCGGCTGTCGTGTTGGGCAGCGTCAAAACTCGGGAAAATGATAATGGCAAGTATTGGCGAATCAGGGTCCGAAAATTTCGGAACTTGATTTCTCAAAATCTGTGGGAGCGAAATACCGTGCATAATGGGGCATCTTCTGTAAAAAAAGCTAGGGTAGGCATTCAAGGTTCATAATAGCGGGCGCCGTGTAAGGCAGCGCAGAAATATGTGATGCTGTTAATGGCCAATGTTGGTGAATCAGGGTCTGAAAATTTCGGGACTTGATTTTAATGGAACTGGTACCATTCGAATGGGTTAAAAATTAGCTTTATCGTGGTATACCGTACATAATGGCACATCCTTTTAAAAAAGGGTAAACATTCATAATGGCGGCTGTCGGGTTGGGCAGCGTCAAAACTCGGAAAAAATTTAATGGCCACTGTTGGCGAATCAGAGTCCGAAAATTTTGGAACTTGATTTCTCAAAATCTGTGGGAGCGAAATACCGTGCATAATGGCGCATCTTCTGTAAAAAAAGGTAAACATTCATAATGGCGGCTGCCGTGTTGGGCAGCGTCACAACTCGGGAAAATGATAATGTCCAGTATTGGCGAATCAGGGTTCGAAATCAGGGTTGATTTTAATGGGACTGGTACCATTCGAATGGGTTAAAAATTAGCTTTCTCGTGGTATACCGTACATTATAGCACATCCTTTTTAAAAAAGGCTTAACATTCATAATGGCGGCTGTCGGGTTGGGCAGCGTCAAAATTCGGGAAAATGATAATGGCCAGTATTGGCGAATCAGGGTCCGAAAATTTCGGGACTTGATATCTCAAAATCTGTGGGAGCGAAATACCGTGCATAATGGCGCATCTTCTGTAAAAAAAGCTAGGGTAGGCATTCAAGGTTCATAATAGCTTGCGCTCCGTAAGGCATCGCAGAAATATGTGATGCTTTTAATGGCCAGTGTTGGTGAATCAGGGTCTGAATATTTCGGGACTTGATTTTAATGGGACTGGTACCATTCGAATGTGTTAAAATTAGCTTCCTCGTGGTTTACCGTACATAATTGCATATCCTTTTTTAAAAAGGGTAAACATTCATAATGGCGGCTGTCGGGTTGGGCAGCGTCAAAACTCGGGAAAAATTTAATGGCCACTGTTGGCGAATCAGGGTCCGAAAATTTCGGGACTTGATATCTCAAAATCTGTGGGAGCGAAATACCGTGCATAATGGCGCATCTTCTGTAAAAAAGGCTAGGGTAGGCATTCCAGGTTCATAATAACGGGCGCCGTGTTAGGCAGCGCAGAAATATGTGATGCTGTTAATGGCCAGTGTTGGTGAATCAGGGTCTGAAATTTTCGGGACTTGATTTCTTTAAATCTGTAGGAGCGATTTAAATATAAATAGTCTTATAATGTTCTGAATAAAATAAGCTTTATCCTCTGTAAAAAAGGTAAACATTCATTATGGGGGCTGCCGTGTTGGGCAGCGTCAAATTCGGGAAACTCGTGGTATACCGTACATAATGGCACATCCTTTTTAAAAAAGGGTAAACATTCATAATGGCGGCTGTCGGGTTGGGCAGCGTCAAAACTCGGGAAAATGATAATGGCCAGTATTGGCGAATCAGGGTCCGAAAATTTCGGGACTTGATATCTCAAAATCTGTGGGAGCGAAATACCGTGCATAATGGCGCATCTTCTGTAAAAAAGGCTAGGGTAGGCATTCCAGGTTCATAATAACGGGCGCCGTGTTAGGCACCGCAGAAATATGTGATGCTGTTAATGGCCAGTGTTGGTGAATCAGGGTCTGAAATTTTCGGGACTTGATTTCTTTAAATCTGTGGGAGCGATTTAAATCTAAATAGACTTATAGTGTTCTGAATAAAATAAGCTTTATCTTCTGTAAAAAAGGTAAACATTCATAATGGCGGCTGCCGTGTTGGGCAGCGTCAAAACTCGGCAAAATTATAAGGGCCACTGTTGGCGAATCAGGGTTCGAAAATTTCGGGACTTGATTTCTCAAAATCTGTGGGAGCGATTTTAATGGGACTGGTACCATTCGACTGGGTTAAAAATTAGCTTTCTCGTGGTATACCGTGCATAATGGCGCATCCTTTTTAAAAAAAGGTAAGCATTCATAATGGCGGCTGCCGTGTTGGGCAGCTTCAAAACTCGGAAAAATGATAATGGCCAGTATTGGCGATTCAGGGTTCGAAAATTTCGGGACTTGATATCTCAAAATCTGTGGGAGCGAAATACCGTGCATAATGGCGCATCTTCTGTAAAAAAGGCTAGGGTAGGCATTCCAAGTTCATAATAACGGGCGCCGTGTTAGGCAGCGCAGAAATTTGTGATGCTGTTAATGGCCAGTGTTGGTGAATCAGGGTCTGAAATTTTCGGGACTTGATTTCTTTAAATCTGTGGGAGCGATTCAAATATAAATAGACTTATAGTGTTCTGAATAAAATAAGCTTTATCTTCTGTAAAAAAGGTAAACATTCATAATGGCGGCTGCCGTGTTGGGCAGCGTCAAAACTCGGCAAAATTATAAGGGCCACTGTTGGCGAATCAGGGTTCGAAAATTTCGGGACTTGATTTCTCAAAATCTGTGGGAGCGATTTTAATGGGACTGGTACCATTCGACTGGGTTAAAAATTAGCTTTCTCGTGGTATACCGTGCATAATGGCGCATCCTTTTTAAAAAAAGGTAAGCATTCATAATGGCGGCTGCCGTGTTGGGCAGCGTCACAATTCGGCAAAATTATAAGGGCCACTGTTGGCGAATCAGGGTTCGAAAATTTCGGGACTTGATTTCTCAAAATCTGTGGGAGCGATTTTAATGGGACTGGTACCATTCGAATGGGTTAAAAATTAGCTTTCTCGTGGTATACCGTGCATAATGGCGCATCCTTTTTAAAAAAAGGTAAGCATTCATAATGGCGGCTGCCGTGTTGGGCAGCGTCACAATTCGGGAAAATGATAATGGCCAGTATTGGCGAATCAGGGTCCGAAATCAGGGTTGATTTTAATGGGACTGGTACCATTCGAATGGGTTAAAAATTAGCTTTCTCGAGGTATACCGTACATAATGGCACATCCTTTTTAAAAAAGGGTAAATATTCATAATGTCGGCTGCCGTATTGGGAAGCGTCACAATTCGGGAAAATGATAATGGCCAGTATTGGCGAATCAGGGTCCGAAAATTTCGGGACTTGATATCTCAAAGTCTGTGGGAGCGAAATACCGTGCATAATGGCGCATCTTCTGTAAAATAGGCTAGAGTAGGCATTCCAGGTTCATAATAACGGGCGCCGTGTTAGGCAGCGCAGAAATATGTGATGCTGTTAATGGCCAGTGTTGGTGAATCAGGGTCTGAAATTTTCGGGACTTGATTTCTTTAAATCTGTGGGAGCGATTTAAATATAAATAGTCTTAGAGTGTTCTGAATAAAATAAGCTTTATCCTCTGTAAAAAAGGTAAACATTCATAATGGCGGCTGCCGTGTTGGGCAGCGTCAAATTCGGGAAAATTATAAGGGCCACTGTTGGCGAATCAGGGTTCGAAAATTTCGGGACTTGATTTCTCAAAATCTGTGGGAGCGATTTTAATGGGACTGGTACCATTCGACTGGGTTAAAAATTAGCTTTCTCGTGGTATACCGTGCAAAATGGCGCATCCTTTTTAAAAAAAAGGTAAACATTCATAATGGCGGCTGCCGTGTTGGGCAGCGTCACAATTCGGGAAAATTATAAGGGCCACTGTTGGCGAATCAGGGTTCGAAAATTTCGGGACTTGATTTCTCAAAATCTGTGGGAGCGATTTTAATGGGACTGGTACCATTCGAATGGGTTAAAAATTAGCTTTCTCGTGGTATACCGTGCAAAATGGCGCATCCTTTTTAAAAAAAGGTAAACATTCATAATGGCGGCTGCCGTGTTGGGCAGCGTCACAATTCGGGAAAATGATAATGGCCGGTATTGGCGAATCAGGGTCCGAAAATTTCGGGACTTGATTTCTCAAAATCTGTGGGACCGATTTTAATGGGACTGGTACCATTCGAATGGGTTAAAAATTAGCTTTCTCCTGGTATACCGTGCATAATGGCACACCCTTTTTAAAAAAGGGTAAACATTCATAATGTCGGCTGCCGTGTTGGGAAGCGTCACAATTCGGGAAAATGATAATGGCCAGTATTGGCGAATCAGGGTCCGAAAATTTCGGGACTTGATTTCTCAAAATCTGTGGGAGCGAAATACCGTGCATAATGGCGCATCTTCTGTAAAAAAAGCTAGGTTAGACATTCAAGTTCCATAATAGCGGGCGCCTTGTTAGGCAGCGCAGATATATATGATGCTGTTATTGGCCAGTATTGGCGAATCGTGGTCCGAAAATTTCGGGACTTGATTTTAATGGGACTGGAACCATTCAAATGGGTTAAAAATTAGCTTTCTCGTGGTATACCGTACATAAGGGCAAATCCTTTTTAAAAAAGGGTAAACATTCATAATGGCGGCTGTCGTGTTGGGCAGCGTCAAAACTCGGGAAAATGATAATGGCCAGTATTGGCGAATCAGGGTCCGAAAATTTCGGAACTTGATTTCTCAAAATCTATGGGAGCGAAATACCGTGCATAATGGCGCATCTTATGTAAAAAAAGGTAAACATTCATAATGGCAGCTGCCGTGTTGGGCAGCGTCACAATTCGGGAAAATGATAATGGCCAGTATTGGCGATTCAGGGTTCGAAAATTTCGGGACTTGATATCTCAAAATCTGTGGGAGCGAAATACCGTGCATAATGGCGCATCTTCTGTAAAAAAAGCTAGGGTAGGCATTCAAGGTTCATAATAGCTTGCGCTGTGTAAGGCATCGCAGAAATATGTGATGCTTTTAATGGCCAGTGTTGGTGAATCAGGGTCCGAATATTTTGGGACTTGATTTTAATGGGACTGGTACCATTCGAATGTGTTAAAAATTAGCTTTCTCGTGGTATACCGTACATAATTGCACATCCTTTTTTAAAAAGGGTAAACATTCATAATGGCGGCTGTCGGGTTGGGCAGCGTCAAAACTCGGGAAAAATTTAATGGCCACTGTTGGCGAATCAGGGTCCGAAAATTTCGGGACTTGATATCTCAAAGTCTGTGGGGGCGAAATACCGTGCATAATGGCGCATCTTCTGTAAAATAGGCTAGGGTAGGCATTCCAGGTTCATAATAACGGGCGCCGTGTTAGGCAGCGCAGAAATATGTGATGCTGTTAATGGCCAGTGTTGGTGAATCAGGGTCTGAAATTTTCGGGACTTGATTTCTTTAAATCTGTGGGAGCGATTTAAATATAAATAGTCATAGAGTGTTCTGATTAAAATAAGCTTTATCCTCTGTTAAAAAGGTAAACATTCATAATGGCGGCTGCCGTTTTGGGCAGCGTCAAATTCGCGAAATTTATAAGGGCCACTGTTGGCGAATCAGGGTTCGAAAATTCGGGACTTGATTTCTCAAAATCTGTGGGAGCGATTTTAATGGGACTGGTACCATTCGAATGGGTTAAAAATTAGCTTTCTCGTGGTATACCGTGCATAATGGCACACCCTTTTTAAAAAAGGGTAAACATTCATAATGTCGGCTGCCGTGTTGGGAAGCGTCACAATTCGGGAAAATGATAATGGCCAGTATTGGCGAATCAGGGTCCGAAATCAGGGTTGATTTTAATGGGACTGGTACCATTCGAATGGGTTAAAAATTAGCTTTCTTGTGGTATACCGTACATAATGGCACATCCTTTTTAAAAAAGGGTAAACATTCATAATGTCGGCTGCCGTATTGGGAAGCGTCACAATTCGGGAAAATGATAATGGCCAGTATTGGCGAATCAGGGTCCGAAAATTTCGGGACTTGATATCTCAAAGTCTGTGGGAGCGAAATACCGTGCATAATGGCGCATCTTCTGTAAAATAGGCTAGGGTAGGCATTCCAGGTTCATAATAACGGGCGCCGTGTTAGGCAGCGCAGAAATTTGTGATGCTGTTAATGGCCAGTGTTGGTGAATCAGGGTCTGAAATTTTCGGGACTTGATTTCTTTAAATCTGTGGGAGCGATTTAAATATAAATAGTCTTAGAGTGTTCTGAATAAAATAAGCTTTATCCTCTGTAAAAAAGGTAAACATTCATAATGGCGGCTGCCGTGTTGGGCAGCGTCAAATTCGGGAAAATTATAATGGCCACTGTTGGCGAATCAGGGTTCGAAAATTTCGGGACTTGATTTCTCAAAATCTGTGGGAGCGATTTTAATGGGACTGGTACCATTCGAATGGGTTAAAAATTAGCTTTATCGTGGTATACCGTACATAAGGGCAAATCCTTTTTAAAAAAAGGTAAGCAATCATAATGGCGGCTGCCGTGTTGGGCAGCGTCACAATTCGGGAAAATGATAATGGCCAGTATTGGCGAATCAGGGTCCGAAAATTTCGGGACTTGATATCTCAAAGTCTGTGGGAGCGAAATACCGTGCATAATGGCGCATCTTCTGTAAAATAGGCTAGAGTAGGCATTCCAGGTTCATAATAACGGGCGCCGTGTTAGGCAGCGCAGAAATATGTGATGCTGTTAATGGCCAGTGTTGGTGAATCAGGGTCTGAAATTTTCGGGACTTGATTTCTTTAAATCTGTGGGAGCGATTTAAATATAAATAGTCTTAGAGTGTTCTGAATAAAATAGCATTCATAATGGCGGCTGCCGTGTTGGGCAGCGTCACAATTCGGGAAAATGATAATGGCCAGTATTGGCGAATCAGGGTCCGAAAAATTCGGGACGAGCGATTTTAATGGGACTGGTACCATTCGAATAGGTTAAAAATTACCTTTTTAACAGAGGATGCGCCATTATGCACGGTATACCACAAGAAAGCTTAACATTCATAATGACGGCTGCTGTGTTGGGCAGCGTCACAACTCGGGAAAATGATAATGGCCAAAATTGGCGAATCAGGGCCCGAAAATTTCGGGACTTGATTTCTCGAAATCTGTGGGAGCGAAATACCGTGCATAATGGCGCATCTTCTGTAAAAAAAGGTAAACATTCATAATGGCGACTGCCGTGTTGGGCAGCGTCAAATTCGCGAAATTTATAAGGGCCACTGTTGGCGAATCAGGGTTCGAAAATTTCGGGACTTGATTTCTCAAAATCTGTGGGAGCGATTTTAATGGGACTGGTACCATTCGAATGGGTTAAAAATTAGCTTTCTCGTGGTATACCGTGCATAATGGCGCATCCTTTTTAAAAAAAGGTAAGCTTTCATAATGGCGGCTGCCGTGTTGGGCAGCGTCACAATTCGGGAAAATGATAATGGCCAGTATTGGCGAATCAGGGTCCGAAAATTTCGGGACTTGATTTCTCAAAATCTGTGGGACCGATTTTAATGGGACTGGTACCATTCGAATGGGTTAAAAATTAGCTTTCTCCTGGTATACCGTGCATAATGGCACACCCTTTTTAAAAAAGGGTAAACATTCATAATGTCGGCTGCCGTGTTGGGAAGCGTCACAATTCGGGAAAATGATAATGGCCAGTATTGGCGAATCAGGGTCCGAAAATTTCGGGACTTGATTTCTCAAAATCTATGGGAGCGAAATACCGTGCATAATGGCGCATCTTCTGTAAAAAAAGCTAGGTTAGACATTCAAGTTCCATAATAGCGGGCGCCTTGTTAGGCAGCGCAGATATATATGATGCTGTTATTGGCCAGTATTGGCGAATCGTGGTCCGAAAATTTCGGGACTTGATTTTAATGGGACTGGAACCATTCAAATGGGTTAAAAATTAGCTTTCTCGCGGTATACCGTACATAAGGGCAAATCCTTTTTAAAAAAGGGTAAACATTCATAATGGCGGCTGTCGTGTTGGGCAGCGTCAAAACTCGGGAAAATGATAATGGCCAGTATTGGCGAATCAGGGTCCGAAAATTTCGGAACTTGATTTCTCAAAATCTATGGGAGCGAAATACCGTGCATAATGGCGCATCTTATGTAAAAAAAGGTAAACATTCATAATGGCGGCTGCCGTGTTGGGCAGCGTCACAATTCGGGAAAATGATAATGGCCAGTATTGGCGATTCAGGGTTCGAAAATTTCGGGACTTGATATCTCAAAATCTGTGGGAGCGAAATACCGTGCATAATGGCGCATCTTCTGTAAAAAAAGCTAGGGTAGGCATTCAAGGTTCATAATAGCTTGCGCTGTGTAAGGCATCGCAGAAATATGTGATGCTTTTAATGGCCAGTGTTGGTGAATCAGGGTCTGAATATTTTGGGACTTGATTTTAATGGGACTGGTACCATTCGAATGTGTTAAAAATTAGCTTTCTCGTGGTATACCGTACATAATTGCACATCCTTTTTTAAAAAGGGTAAACATTCATAATGGCGGCTGTCGGGTTGGGCAGCGTCAAAACTCGGGAAAAATTTAATGGCCACTGTTGGCGAATCAGGGTCCGAAAATTTCGGGACTTGATATCTCAAAGTCTGT
Source organism: Drosophila parabipectinata (assembly GCA_018153455.1). Taxonomy (NCBI): domain Eukaryota; kingdom Metazoa; phylum Arthropoda; class Insecta; order Diptera; family Drosophilidae; genus Drosophila; species Drosophila parabipectinata. The sequence continues at coordinate 48,695 of JAECYA010000110.1, forward strand.
GGGAGCGAAATACCGTGCATAATGGCGCATCTTCTGTAAAATAGGCTAGGGTAGGCATTCCAGGTTCATAATAACGGGCGCCGTGTTAGGCAGCGCAGAAATATGTGATGCTGTTAATGGCCAGTGTTGGTGAATCAGGGTCTGAAATTTTCGGGACTTGATTTCTTTAAATCTGTGGGAGCGATTTAAATATAAATAGTCATAGAGTGTTCTGATTAAAATAAGCTTTATCCTCTGTTAAAAAGGTAAACATTCATAATGGCGGCTGCCGTTTTGGGCAGCGTCAAATTCGCGAAATTTATAAGGGCCACTGTTGGCGAATCAGGGTTCGAAAATTCGGGACTTGATTTCTCAAAATCTGTGGGAGCGATTTTAATGGGACTGGTACCATTCGAATGGGTTAAAAATTAGCTTTCTCGTGGTATACCGTGCATAATGGCACACCCTTTTTAAAAAAGGGTAAACATTCATAATGTCGGCTGCCGTGTTGGGAAGCGTCACAATTCGGGAAAATGATAATGGCCAGTATTGGCGAATCAGGGTCCGAAAATTTCGGGACTTGATATCTCAAAGTCTGTGGGAGCGAAATACCGTGCATAATGGCGCATCTTCTGTAAAATAGGCTAGGGTAGGCATTCCAGGTTCATAATAACGGGCGCCGTGTTAGGCAGCGCAGAAATATGTGATGCTGTTAATGGCCAGTGTTGGTGAATCAGGGTCTGAAATTTTCGGGACTTGATTTCTTTAAATCTGTGGGAGCGATTTAAATATAAATAGTCTTAGAGTGTTCTGAATAAAATAGCATTCATAATGGCGGCTGCCGTGTTGGGCAGCGTCACAATTCGGGAAAATTATAAGGGCCACTGTTGGCGAATCAGGGTTCGAAAATTTCGGGACTTGATTTCTCAAAATCTGTGGGAGCGATTTTAATGGGACTGGTACCATTCGAATGGGTTAAAAATTAGCTTTATCGTGGTATACCGTACATAAGGGCAAATCCTTTTTAAAAAAAAGGTAAGCAATCATAATGGCGGCTGCCGTGTTGGGCAGCGTCACAATTCGGGAAAATGATAATGGCCAGTATTGGCGAATCAGGGTCCGAAAAATTCGGGACGAGCGATTTTAATGGGACTGGTACCATTCGAATAGGTTAAAAATTACCTTTTTAACAGAGGATGCGCCATTATGCACGGTATACCACAAGAAAGCTTAACATTCATAATGACGGCTGCTGTGTTGGGCAGCGTCACAACTCGGGAAAATGATAATGGCCAAAATTGGCGAATCAGGGCCCGAAAATTTCGGGACTTGATTTCTCGAAATCTGTGGGAGCGAAATACCGTGCATAATGGCGCATCTTCTGTAAAAAAAGGTAAACATTCATAATGGCGACTGCCGTGTTGGGCAGCGTCAAATTCCCGAAATTTATAAGGGCCACTGTTGGCGAATCAGGGTTCGAAAATTTCGGGACTTGATTTCTCGAAATCTGTGGGAGCGAAATACAGTGCATAATGGCGCATCTTCTGTAAAAAAAGGTAAACATTCATAATGGCGACTGCCGTGTTGGGCAGCGTCAAATTCCCGAAATTTATAAGGGCCACTGTTGGCGAATCAGGGTTCGAAAATTTCGGGACTTGATTTCTCGAAATCTGTGGGAGCGATTTTAATGGGACTGGTACCATTCGAATGGGTTAAAAATTAGCTTTCTCGTGGTATACCGTGCATAATGGCGCATCCTTTTTAAAAAAAGGTAAGCATTCATAATGGCGGCTGCCGTGTTGGGCAGCGTCACAATTCGGGAAAATGATAATGGCCAGTATTGGCGAATCGTGGTCCGAAAATTTCGGGACTTGATTTTAATGGGACTGGAACCATTCAAATGGGTTAAAAATTTGCTTTCTCGTGGTATACCGTACATAAGGGCAAATCCTTTTTAAAAAAGGGTAAACATTCATAATGGCGGCTGTCGTGTTGGGCAGCGTCAAAACTCGGGAAAATGATAATGGCCAGTATTGGCGAATCAGGGTCCGAAAATTTCGGAACTTGATTTCTCAAAATCTATGGGAGCGAAATACCGTGCATAATGGCGCATCTTATGTAAAAAAAGGTAAACATTCATAATGGCGGCTGACGTGTTGGGCAGCGTCACAATTCGGGAAAATGATAATGGCCAGTATTGGCGATTCAGGGTTCGAAAATTTCGGGACTTGATATCTCAAAATCTATGGGAGCGAAATACCGTGCATAATGGCGCATCTTCTGTAAAAAAAGCTAGGGTAGGCATTCAAGGTTCATAATAGCTTGCGCTGTGTAAGGCATCGCAGAAATATGTGATGCTTTTAATGGCCAGTGTTGGTGAATCAGGGTCTGAATATTTTGGGACTTGATTTTAATGGGACTGGTACCATTCGAATGTGTTAAAAATTAGCTGTCTCGTGGTATACCGTACATAATTGCACATCCTTTTTAAAAAGGGTAAACATTCATAATGGCGGCTGTCGGGTTGGGCAGCGTCAAAACTCGGGAAAAATTTAATGGCCACTGTTGGCGAATCAGGGTCCGAAAATTTCGGGACTTGATATCTCAAAGTCTGTGGGAGCGAAATACCGTGCATAATGGCGCATCTTCTGTAAAATAGGCTAGGGTAGGCATTCCAGGTTCATAATAACGGGCGCCGTGTTAGGCAGCGCAGAAATATGTGATGCTGTTAATGGCCAGTGTTGGTGAATCAGGGTCTGAAATTTTCGGGACTTGATTTCTTTAAATCTGTGGGAGCGATTTAAATATAAATAGTCATAGAGTGTTCTGATTAAAATAAGCTTTATCCTCTGTTAAAAAGGTAAACATTCATAATGGCGGCTGCCGTTTTGGGCAGCGTCAAATTCGCGAAATTAATAAGGGCCACTGTTGGCGAATCAGGGTTCGAAAATTCGGGACTTGATTTCTCAAAATCTGTGGGAGCGATTTTAATGGGACTGGTACCATTCGAATGGGTTAAAAATTAGCTTTCTCGTGGTATACCGTGCATAATGGCACACCCTTTTTAAAAAAGGGTAAACATTCATAATGTCGGCTGCCGTGTTGGGAAGCGTCACAATTCGGGAAAATGATAATGGCCAGTATTGGCGAATCAGGGTCCGAAATCAGGGTTGATTTTAATGGGACTGGTACCATTCGAATGGGTTAAAAATTAGCTTTCTTGTGGTATACCGTACATAATGGCACATCCTTTTTAAAAAGGGTAAACATTCATAATGTCGGCTGCCGTATTGGGAAGCGTCACAATTCGGGAAAATGATAATGGCCAGTATTGGCGAATCAGGGTCCGAAAATTTCGGGACTTGATATCTCAAAGTCTGTGGGAGCGAAATACCGTGCATAATGGCGCATCTTCTGTAAAATAGGCTAGGGTAGGCATTCCAGGTTCATAATAACGGGCGCCGTGTTAGGCAGCGCAGAAATTTGTGATGCTGTTAATGGCCAGTGTTGGTGAATCAGGGTCTGAAATTTTCGGGACTTGATTTCTTTAAATCTGTGGGAGCGATTTAAATATAAATAGTCTTAGAGTGTTCTGAATAAAATAAGCTTTATCCTCTGTAAAAAAGGTAAACATTCATAATGGCGGCTGCCGTGTTGGGCAGCGTCAAATTCGGGAAAATTATAAGGGCCACTGTTGGCGAATCAGGGTTCGAAAATTTCGGGACTTGATTTCTCAAAATCTGTGGGAGCGATTTTAATGGGACTGGTACCATTCGAATGGGTTAAAAATTAGCTTTATCGTGGTATACCGTACATAAGGGCAAATCCTTTTTAAAAAAAGGTAAGCAATCATAATGGCGGCTGCCGTGTTGGGCAGCGTCACAATTCGGGAAAATGATAATGGCCAGTATTGGCGAATCAGGGTCCGAAAAATTCGGGACGAGCGATTTTAATGGGACTGGTACCATTCGAATAGGTTAAAAATTACCTTTTTAACAGAGGATGCGCCATTATGCACGGTATACCACAAGAAAGCTTAACATTCATAATGACGGCTGCTGTGTTGGGCAGCGTCACAACTCGGGAAAATGATAATGGCCAAAATTGGCGAATCAGGGCCCGAAAATTTCGGGACTTGATTTGTCGAAATCTGTGGGAGCGAAATACCGTGCATAATGGCGCATCTTCTGTAAAAAAAGGTAAACATGCATAATGGCGACTGCCGTGTTGGGCAGCGTCACAACTCGGGAAAATGATAATGGCCAGTATTGGCGAATCAGGGTCCGAAATCAGGGTTGATTTTAATGGGACTGGTACCATTCGAATGGGTTAAAAATTAGCTTTCTCGTGGTATACCGTACATAATGGCACATCCTTTTTAAAAAAGGGTAAACATTCATAATGGCGGCTGTCGGGTTGGGCAGCGTCAAAACTCGGGAAAATGATAATGGCCAGTATTGGCGAATCAGGGTCCGAAAATTTCGGGACTTGATTTCTCAAAATCTGTGGGAGCGAAATACCGTGCATAATGGCGCATCTTCTGTAGAAAAAGCTAGGGTAGGCATTCAAGGTTCATAATAGCTTGCGCTGTGTAAGGCATCGCAGAAATATGTGATGCTTTTAATGGCCAGTGTTGGTGAATCAGGGTCTGAATATTTCGGGATTTGATTTTAATGGGACTGGTACAATTCGAATGGGTTAAAAATTAGCTTTCTCGTGGTATACCGTGCATAATGGCACACCCTTTTTAAAAAAGGGTAAACATTCATAATGTCGGCTGCCGTGTTGGGCAGCGTCACAACTCGGGAAAATGATAATGGCCACTATTGGCGAATCAGGGTCCGAAAATTTCGGGACTTGATTTCTCAAAATCTGTGGGAGCGATTTTAATGGGACTGGTACCATTCGAATGGGTTAAAAATTAGCTTTCTCGCGGTACACCGTGCATAATGGCACACCCTTTTTAAAAAAGGGTAAACATTCATAATGTCAGCTGCCGTGTTGGGAAGCGTCACAATTCGGGAAAATGATAATGGCCAGTATTGGCGAATCAGGGTCCGAAAATTTCGGGACTTGATTTCTCAAAATCTGTGGGAGCGATTTTAATGGGACTGGTACCATTCGAATGGGTTAAAAATTAGCTTTCTCGTGGTATACCGTGCATAATGGCACACCCTTTTTAAAAAAGGGTAAACATTCATAATGTCGGCTGCCGTGTTGGGCAGCGTCACAATTCGGGAAAATGATAATGGCCAGTATTGGCGAATCAGGGTCCGATAATTTCGGGACTTGATTTCTCGAAATCTGTGGGAGCGAAATACCGTGCATAATGGCGCATCTTCGGGAAAACATTCATAATGGCGGCTGCGTGTTGGGCATTGTCACAACTCGGGAAAATGATAATGGCCAGTATTGGCGATTTAGGGTTCGAAAATTTCGGGACTTGATATCTCAAAATCTGAGGGAGCGAAATACCGTGCATAATGGCGCATCTTCTGTAAAAAAAGCTAGGTTAGACATTCAAGTTCCATAATAGCGGGCGCCTTGTTAGGCAGCGCAGATATATGTGATGCTGTTATAGGCCAGTATTGGCGAATCATGGTCCGAAAATTTCGGGACTTGATTTTAATGGGACTGGAACCATTCAAATGGGTTAAAAATTAGCTTTCTCGTGGTATACCGTACATACGGGCAAATCCTTTTTAAAAAAGGGTAAACATTCATAATGGCGGCTGTCGTGTTGGGCAGCGTCAAAACTCGGGAAAATGATTATGGCCAGTATTGGCGAATCAGGGTCCGAAAGTTTCGGAACTTGATTTCTCAAAATCTATGGGAGCGAAATACCGTGCATAATGGCGCATCTTCTGTAAAAAAAGGTACACATTCATAATGGCGGCTGCCGTGTTGGGCAGCGTCACAATTCGGGAAAATGATAATGGCCAGTATTGGCGATTGAGGGTTCGAAAATTTCGGGACTTGATATCTCAAAATCTGTGGGAGCGAAATACCGTGCATAATGGGGCATCTTCTGTAAAAAAAGGTAAACATTCATAATGGCGACTGCCGTGTTGGGCAGCGTCACAACTCGGGAAAATGATAATGGCCAGTATTGGCGAATCAGGGTCCGAAATCAGGGTTGATTTTAATGGGACTGGTACCATTCGAATGGGTTAAAAATTAGCTTTCTCGTGGTATACCGTACATAATGGCACATCCTTTTTAAAAAAGGGTAAACATTCATAATGGCGGCTGTCGGGTTGGGCAGCGTCAAAACTCGGGAAAATGATAATGGCCAGTATTGGCGAATCAGGGTCCGAAAATTTCGGGACTTGATATCTCAAAATCTGTTGGAGCGAAATACCGTGCATAATAGCGCATCTTCTGTAAAAAAAGCTAGGGTAGGCATTCAAGGTTCATAATTGCTTGCGCTGTGTAAGGCATCGCAGAAATATGTGATGCTTTTAATGGCCAGTGTTGGTGAATCAGGGTCTGAATATTTCGGGACTTGATTTTAATTGGACTGGTACCATTCGAATGGGTTAAAAATTAGCTTTCTCGTGGTATACCGAACATAATTGCACATCCTTTTTAAAAAAAGGTAAGCATTCATAAAGGCGGCTGCCGTGTTGGGCAGCGTCACAATTCGGGAAAATGATAATGGCCAGTATTGGCGAATCAGGGTCCGAAAATTTCGGGACTTGATTTCTTAAAATCTGTGGGAGCGAAATACCGTGCATAATGGCGCATCTTCTGTAAAAAAAAGCTAGGGTAGGCATTCAAGGTTCATAATAGCGGGCGCCGTGGTGGGCAGCGCAGAAATATGAGATGCTGTTAATGGCCAATCATTGTGGCGAATATTGGCGGATCAGGGTCCGAAAATTTCGGGACTTGATTTCTCAAAATCTGTACGAGTGATTGTAGGGGGTTATATACAGTTGTACCGTACAAAATAATGCAATTTTATCGATTTTTTTTTGACATCATAGAAAATATTTTTTTTAATATATTTTACTGACGTTGTACATGTTTTTTGGATACTTATTTAATTTTTTCATAAAAAATATTAAATAATAAAAATGTTATAGCCGAATTCCAAGATCGTCTTTTCTCGATGGTGTCTTGCGGGGGACATCATATTACGAGAACGGTTCATCCGAAATCACAAAATTCAAAAAAATTACGGTTAGTATTGTATTGCCTAGTCCGTGAACCAGGGATTTATAAAGATTTTGATTAAAAAAAATGGCGGCGGTAAACAAAAACTGTACTTTTCAAGGTATACGTTTTTCGATTTTTATGCTCTAAAAAAGGAGTTTTCAAAAAAATTGAAAATCCTTCGTTCACGGACTAGCTAATATCATAATAAATAAGTGGTCAAAATTTGGTGTTGATTGGCGCATCCTTTTTAAAAAAGTGTAAACATAATGGCGGCTGCCGTGTTTGGCAGCGTCAAAACTCGGGAAAATTATAATGGCCAGTGTTGGCAAATCAGGGTCCGAAAATTTCGGGACTTGATTTCTCAAAATCTGTGGGAGCGATTTTAATGGGATTGGTACCATTCGAATGGGTTACAAATTAGCTTTCTCGTGGTATACCGTACATAATGGCACATCCTCTGTAAAAAAAGGAAAACATCCATAATGGCGGCTGCCGTGTTGGGCAATACCTACGGATAGCAATAGAAATACATAGAAGCTCGTAAGGTGATGTCTATTGGATATTATCCAATATTGGTCCCTTTTTTAACAGTGGTTCCCAGATCAGCTTCAACTGTGTTTTCTACATATAGTGGGCAACTTTGCTGTTCCTGCTGTGCTCTCGTTTGTTTTTCAATTACGTCCGGAGGAAGGTCAGCACTCCTATAGACCACCGTACATAGACGTAATTGGTTTTCTGTGCGTTACAGATGGAAACGATCTATTATATTCTATGGTAGCCTGGAGAAATAACTGAAGAACATCACCTATATTTTTTTTGCAACGTCAGGCATCTCGCTATCTCTTTTGGAGTCTTATGGAATCTTTCAACCTGGCCATTTTAAGTACTATGCAGAGGCGTAGCGTTAACCATATCTATTTTGTATTATCCTTAACAAAGATCGGATAGTTTCAGAAACAAGAGAAATAACTGGACAACATCACCCACCTTTTTTTTGCAACGTTAAGCATCTCGCTATCTCTGTTAGAGTGTAATGAAATCTTTTGACCTGGCCGTTTGAAGTACTATTCAGTGGCGCAGCGTTAACCATATCTATTTCGTATTGTCCTTTTAACAAAGATCAGATAGTTTCAGAAACAAGAGCTGGTTAATTGTCGCACCATATAGTCCTTATCCTCGGAAAAACATTGAACAACTGCAAAATTGGAGCTTTGACATCCTCAATAGTGCGCGAGGGAATAGGCTGCACTTGAAAAACTTGAGAACTTGACAAACTTTTCGACTGCCGTGAGAAAATATTTTCCGGCTCTTTAAAATATAACAATATGTACAATCTCACCCGTACGTGCAGGTATTGGGGTCACTCCAAGTTCTTGTTTTTTTGGATGCCTATTATATTTAGCCTTCTCGTAAACTCTGCAATTTACGACCACTTCGGTTGCTATGTTGCCCATTTTCGGAAAAAAGTATTCAGGTAAAACGCGCCTAACAATTTCCTGGGAAGCCCTGCGAGCCCTGTTATGCTCCCTGACCATTATTTCCATTTGCTCGTCCCTTCTGATAATATCTGCTACCTTAGATTTGCGGTACCAGAACTTTGTAGGCGGAAATAGCTGAAGCAATTTATCTTGAATATGGACCAAAATCGGCAACTAACAGTGTAACGCTTTTACTACGTTGGGAGTTAAAACATCTTTTAGAAGATATAGCAAACCTTCTCTACTGCCTAAAATAATAATGTGCCGTGACTTTGACCAAAGAAGTAAAAATGTCCTGTGACTAGAGGTAATTGTTTTTTCCGAAACTATCTGATTTTATCATGATCAGTATCTTCAATATCAGTATCTCTGTAAAACGTGTCAACGATTCTTCACTGTGCATCGTCGTGGCACTCGACTTTGGCGCATTGTGTGAACCATGAATGTTCTGACGTTCTCCTTTCCAGGCTTATACAAAATCTTATCGCCGCTTTCCTCGATGCACGCTTCCCAGCTCTTAATCTTAGAGTTCGGGTTTTTATCGGACACCAAGAGAGGCTGTGTAGATATTGATATAATTTTTTTTTGTATAGGTAATAACGTAAGGTATCTAAAGCCAAAAGTAAGGTATCTACAATTGACAAAAGCTCCCTCTCATTTTTGCCGTAAATAATCTTCTTTTCCTTTAACTCTTTTGAAATCATGGTTATTAGTCTTTTATTTTGCGATAAAACCGTACCTATGCCTGTAGAAAAAGTGTTTGTTGTCAGTTCGAACAGACTTGAAAAATCTGGGTAGTTTTAAATTACGTCTTCTGAGGCAAAAATTTTCCTAAGTCAAACGCATTGAGTTTGGCATTATCTACATGAACAGACGTATTCCATAGTGAACAGACATATTCCTTGGACACAACCATAGTAGCAAGACTCAAAAATGGCCTTAGCTCATAAACGTTACTGGGCTTTTTGAATTTTTTAATGGCCTTCACCCTATTTAATCCCGATTTTATATCTACAGTAGCGACCCCGGCAAACGTTGTTTTGGCCTTTTTTGTTTTCTATAAGGGCTAGCTGTTTTTTCTTCATTTATTTTGGTTAATAAATGTTTTTCAGTATTTCAAGTACATCCAGTATTTTCACGTACAACAAAATTCCCCTCGCCAATATCTTACAGTTGTTTAGAGCAAGGATGGATCCTGAAGCATTCGATCGCGCATATTCTTGGTCAGTTCTTTTTCAACATTACGCCACAGTTGCGATGATTTTAAGCAAGCATTGAATTCATCAGCGTACGTTAACCGTGAACACCTGAAAGGAGTAACAAAGGGCCGTAAAATAGTTTATCATTGTTCCTTATATCCCTAAATGACCAATCCAATTCCCCAAGCGAATTTTTACGTCCTATAGTGCATTCATCCAAAATATGGGCACTATGCCCATAGACGATTGTTTTTATGTTGCACACTGCATCTGAATTATTTTGAATGTTCAATGACAGCTTAAGTGCTGAATGAGCTGTTATGCCTCCATCTAATAAGGTTGCTGCAACGCCAGAAGATGCAATGGCCAATGCGTTGCCATTTTTTTTAATCGTAACTCGGCAGGAAGAAGCGAAATAAGGAATGTTCACTTTGGAACTTTCACTTTGAATGTTCACAATAATCACTTTGGAATAAGCAGAATTTTCAACATCAGGCTCTTACTGGAATGCTAGTCGAAGAAATTGCACAGATGTGAATCCTCGATAAACTTGTTGCCGTTGTTAGTTAATTCTTCTTCTAACTATTAATCTGTGCGCTTCTCTTCTTTGAAAAGTGGTCTTTGTTGATTATGTTCATCTCGTGCATCTTTCGATTGTGATTCACGTAACTGCGCCATGCTTACACGCGCCTTTTCATTACCTTGATAAATTTGTTCTCCTGATCTCGTATTCTTCTATCTCGCGCAGCTCTAGAATTGACTGTTTGATGACTAAAATTGGACCAATTGCGTTTTCTTGGCAGTGGTGACTGTAGATAAGTAATCGGCGGACCCCTATTTCAGGGGCATATGACACACACATAAATGTACAATATGTTACGCTTACAGCCTACTTATTGTTATTCATTACTATAAAAGCAGCCATTTCGGAGGAGTATAATTCCCGTTGTCGAACGGGATGAAAAGTATCCTATGTCCGTCTCCCGGCTCTAAGCTACCTCCCTACCAATTTTCAGCCAAATCTGTTCTGCCGTTCCTGAGTTATAAGTGGTGTAACTAACACGACTCTCTTTTATATACATAGATTAATAGAGAGTGCAGAGGCTCTGGTGGTGCTTCAACTTGAGGCAATTTCACTTTCCCGGAAGCGCAACACAATCCTTTTGGTTCGTTGTTAAATTTGAGAGCCAGACTTTGAATTTGACTTCGTTTCTAACTGACATTTTGACATTTGACATTTTCATTTGACATTTTCTTCTTAGCTGTCTGCCTAAATAAAAATGTATGGGCACGGGAGGAACGCTGTCGATCGAGATAAAAAGTATCCTATGTCCGTCTCTTGGCTCTAAGCAACCTCTCTACCAATCTTCACTCAAATCTATTCTGCCGTTCTTGAGTTATAAGTGGTGTAACATAACACTACTTTCTTTTATATATATAGATCAATAGAGAGTGCAGAGGCTCTGGTGGTGCTTCAAGTTGAGGCAATTTCACTTTCCCGGAAACGCAACACAATCCTTTTGGGAGTTAAAACATCTTTTAGAAGATATAGCAAACCTTCTCTACTGCCTAAAATAATAATGTGCCGTGACTTTGACCAAAAAAGTAAAAATGTCCTGTGACTAGAGGTAATTGTTTTTTCCGAAACTATCTGATTTTATCATGATCAGTATCTTCAATATCAGTATCTCTGTAAAACGTGTCAACGATTCTTCACTGTGCATCGTCGTGGCACTCGACTTTGGCGCATTGTGTGAACCATGAATGTTCTGACGTTCTCCTTTCCAGGCTTATACAAAATCTTATCGCCGCTTTCCTCGATGCACGCTTCCCAGCTCTTAATCTTAGAGTTCGGGTTTTTATCGGACACCAAGAGAGGCTGTGTAGATATTGATATAATTTTTTTTCGTATAGGTAATAACGTAAGGTATCTAAAGCCAAAAGTAAGGTATCTACAATAGACAAAAGCTCCCTCTCATTTTTGCCGTAAATAATCTTCTTTTCCTTTAACTCTTTTGAAATCATGGTTATTAGTCTTTTATTTTGCGATAAAACCGTACCTATGCCTGTAGAAAAAGTTTTTGTTGTCAGTTCGAACAGACTTGAAAAATCTGGGTAGTTTTAAATTACGTCTTCTGAGGCAAAAATTTTCCTAAGTCAAACGCATTGAGTTTGACATTATCTACATGAACAGACGTATTCCATAGTGAACAGACATATTCCATGGACACAACCATAGTAGCAAGACTCAAAAATGGCCTTAGCTCATAAACGTTACTGGGCTTTTTGAATTTTTTAATGGCCTTCACCCTATTTAATCCCGATTTTATATCTACAGTAGCGACCCCGGCAAACGTTGTCTTGGCCTTTTGTTTTCTATAAGGGCTAGCTGTTTTTTCTTCATTTATTTTGGTTAATAAATGTTTTTCAGTATTTCAAGTACATCCAGTATTTTCACGTACAACAAAATTCCCCTCGCCAATATCTTACAGTTGTTTAGAGCAAGGATGGATCCTGAAGCATTCGATCGCGCATATTCTTGGTCAGTTCTTTTTCAACATTACGCCACAGTTGCGATGATTTTAAGCAAGCATTGAATTCATCAGCGTACGTTAACCGTGAACACCTGAAAGGAGTAACAAAGGGCCGTAAAATAGTTTATCATTGTTCCTTATATCCCTAAATGACCAATCCAATTCCCCAAGCGAATTTTTACGTCCTATAGTGCATTCATCCAAAATATGGGCACTATGCCCATAGACGATTGTTTTTATGTTGCACACTGCATCTGAATTATTTTGAATGTTCAATGACAGCTTAAGTGCTGAATGAGCTGTTATGCCTCCATCTAATAAGGTTGCTGCAACGCCAGAAGATGCAATGGCCAATGCGTTGCCATTTTTTTTAATCGTAACTCGGCAGGAAGAAGCGAAATAAGGAATGTTCACTTTGGAACTTTCACTTTGAATGTTCACAATAATCACTTTGGAATAAGCAGAATTTTCAACATCAGGCTCTTACTGGAATGCTAGTCGAAGAAATTGCACAGATGTGAATCCTCGATAAACTTGTTGCCGTTGTTAGTTAATTCTTCTTCTAACTATTAATCTGTGCGCTTCTCTTCTTTGAAAAGTGGTCTTTGTTGATTATGTTCATCTCGTGCATCTTTCGATTGTGATTCACGTAACTGCGCCATGCTTACACGCGCCTTTTCATTACCTTGATAAATTTGTTCTCCTGATCTCGTATTCTTCTATCTCGCGCAGCTCTAGAATTGACTGTTTGATGACTAAAATTGGACCAATTGCGTTTTCTTGGCAGTGGTGACTGTAGATAAGTAATCGGCGGACCCCTATTTCAGGGGCATATGACACACACATAAATGTACAATATGTTACGCTTACAGCCTACTTATTGTTATTCATTACTATAAAAGCAGCCATTTCGGAGGAGTATAATTCCCGTTGTCGAACGGGATGAAAAGTATCCTATGTCCGTCTCCCGGCTCTAAGCTACCTCCCTACCAATTTTCAGCCAAATCTGTTCTGCCGTTCCTGAGTTATAAGTGGTGTAACTAACACGACTCTCTTTTATATACATAGATTAATAGAGAGTGCAGAGGCTCTGGTGGTGCTTCAACTTGAGGCAATTTCACTTTCCCGGAAGCGCAACACAATCCTTTTGGTTCGTTGTTAAATTTGAGAGCCTGACTGAATTTGACTTCGTTTCTAACTGACATTTTGACATTTGACATTTTCATTTGACATTTTCTTCTTAGCTGTCTGCCTAAATAAAAATGTATGGGCACGGGAGGAACGCTGTCGATCGAGATAAAAAGTATCCTATGTCCGTCTCTTGGCTCTAAGCAACCTCTCTACCAATCTTCACTCAAATCTATTCTGCCGTTCTTGAGTTATAAGTGGTGTAACATAACACTACTTTCTTTTATATATATAGATCAATAGAGAGTGCAGAGGCTCTGGTGGTGCTTCAAGTTGAGGCAATTTCACTTTCCCGGAAACGCAACACAATCCTTTTGGGAGTTAAAACATCTTTTAGAAGATATAGCAAACCTTCTCTACTGCCTAAAATAATAATGTGCCGTGACTTTGACCAAAAAAGTAAAAATGTCCTGTGACTAGAGGTAATTGTTTTTTCCGAAACTATCTGATTTTATCATGATCAGTATCTTCAATATCAGTATCTCTGTAAAACGTGTCAACGATTCTTCACTGTGCATCGTCGTGGCACTCGACTTTGGCGCATTGTGTGAACCATGAATGTTCTGACGTTCTCCTTTCCAGGCTTATACAAAATCTTATCGCCGCTTTCCTCGATGCACGCTTCCCAGCTCTTAATCTTAGAGTTCGGGTTTTTATCGGACACCAAGAGAGGCTGTGTAGATATTGATATAATTTTTTTTCGTATAGGTAATAACGTAAGGTATCTAAAGCCAAAAGTAAGGTATCTACAATAGACAAAAGCTCCCTCTCATTTTTGCCGTAAATAATCTTCTTTTCCTTTAACTCTTTTGAAATCATGGTTATTAGTCTTTTATTTTGCGATAAAACCGTACCTATGCCTGTAGAAAAAGTTTTTGTTGTCAGTTCGAACAGACTTGAAAAATCTGGGTAGTTTTAAATTACGTCTTCTGAGGCAAAAATTTTCCTAAGTCAAACGCATTGAGTTTGACATTATCTACATGAACAGACGTATTCCATAGTGAACAGACATATTCCATGGACACAACCATAGTAGCAAGACTCAAAAATGGCCTTAGCTCATAAACGTTACTGGGCTTTTTGAATTTTTTAATGGCCTTCACCCTATTTAATCCCGATTTTATATCTACAGTAGCGACCCCGGCAAACGTTGTCTTGGCCTTTTGTTTTCTATAAGGGCTAGCTGTTTTTTCTTCATTTATTTTGGTTAATAAATGTTTTTCAGTATTTCAAGTACATCCAGTATTTTCACGTACAACAAAATTCCCCTCGCCAATATCTTACAGTTGTTTAGAGCAAGGATGGATCCTGAAGCATTCGATCGCGCATATTCTTGGTCAGTTCTTTTTCAACATTACGCCACAGTTGCGATGATTTTAAGCAAGCATTGAATTCATCAGCGTACGTTAACCGTGAACACCTGAAAGGAGTAACAAAGGGCCGTAAAATAGTTTATCATTGTTCCTTATATCCCTAAATGACCAATCCAATTCCCCAAGCGAATTTTTACGTCCTATAGTGCATTCATCCAAAATATGGGCACTATGCCCATAGACGATTGTTTTTATGTTGCACACTGCATCTGGATTATTTTGAATGTTCAATGACAGCTTAAGTGCTGAATGAGCTGTTATGCCTCCATCTAATAAGGTTGCTGCAACGCCAGAAGATGCAATGGCCAATGCGTTGCCATTTTTTTTAATCGTAACTCGGCAGGAAGAAGCGAAATAAGGAATGTTCACTTTGGAACTTTCACTTTGAATGTTCACAATAATCACTTTGGAATAAGCAGAATTTTCAACATCAGGCTCTTACTGGAATGCTAGTCGAAGAAATTGCACAGATGTGAATCCTCGATAAACTTGTTGCCGTTGTTAGTTAATTCTTCTTCTAACTATTAATCTGTGCGCTTCTCTTTTTTGAAAAGTGGTCTTTGTTGATTATGTTCATCTCGTGCATCTTTCGATTGTGATTCACGTAACTGCGCCATGCTTACACGCGCCTTTTCATTACCTTGATAAATTTGTTCTCCTGATCTCGTATTCTTCTATCTCGCGCAGCTCTAGAATTGACTGTTTGATGACTAAAATTGGACCAATTGCGTTTTCTTGGCAGTGGTGACTGTAGATAAGTAATCGGCGGACCCCTATTTCAGGGGCATATGACACACACATAAATGTACAATATGTTACGCTTACAGCCTACTTATTGTTATTCATTACTATAAAAGCAGCCATTTCGGAGGAGTATAATTCCCGTTGTCGAACGGGATGAAAAGTATCCTATGTCCGTCTCCCGGCTCTAAGCTACCTCCCTACCAATTTTCAGCCAAATCTGTTCTGCCGTTCCTGAGTTATAAGTGGTGTAACTAACACGACTCTCTTTTATATACATAGATTAATAGAGAGTGCAGAGGCTCTGGTGGTGCTTCAACTTGAGGCAATTTCACTTTCCCGGAAACGCAACACAATCCTTTTGGTTCGTTGTTAAATTTGAGAGCCTGACTTTGAATTTGACTTCGTTTCTAACTGACATTTTGACATTTGACATTTTCATTTGACATTTTCTTCTTAGCTGTCTGCCTAAATAAAAAAGTATGGGCACGGGAGGAACGCTTTCGAACGGGATAAAAAGTATCCTATGTCCGTCTCTTGGCTCTAAGCTACCTCCCTACCAATTTTCACTCAAATCTCTTCTGCCGTTCTTGAGTTATAAGCGGTGTAACATAACACGACTTTCTTTTATATATATAGATTACAGACTATAAAGCCGAAAACCTAACACATTCCATACAAAATTGTGATTTTTCTTCTTGTGACTTCTGACATGTGAAACATGCTCCTCTTTTGTTTTCGAGAAAACGATGACGTCGTATACGTAGACATAGCAGGAAAGACCAATTTTATCTTAAAGGACATCGTCGATTTTCCTTTGGAAACTCCCTGAAAGCGTTTTTTAGGCCAAAAGGCAATCGGCAGAACTCGTATTTTCCACTATTGATCGAAAAAGATGTCTTCTCTCGATCACCCTCCGCTAGAAAAATCTGGTGATACCCAAGGTCAAGGGTTGTGTTTGTTTTGAATATATCAGTTTGTTTTGAATATATCATTGAAATACTCGGCATCGGGTATTTGTCGGAAATAGTCTTCGAATTTAATGTCGTAAAATCAACAAGTCTTTTATTAGGCGACTCCGATGCATCTGTACCCTTTTTTCCCACAACCCATATAGGGTTATTATAGGGGGAACTTGATGGTCGGATAATACCGTTTCTAACAGATCTTTGATCTCCTTGTATACGTAATGTGCAGATCCCATGAGAAATCGATACATTTTTGAATAAACTGAATCGTTATTCTCCGTTCGGATATAAGCCACAAACTTTGTCTTAAAGGACAGAAGTTTATTCGGGGCAGTAAAATAATTCAAATTGGGAAACATCATTTCCCAAAATGATGACATCACAGCCAAAACTCTATCTGTACTTCGGGTGGAACAATTATGTCACTTATATTTGTAACATTAACCGATACAGATACCCTATGCAAACTTGCAAACCTCTTATACATAATTCCCCCTCTGCAACTTCCAAAAAATTGAGGAATAGGTGGCTCCTTAGCAAGTGTTTGTTGGTGCTGTTGCTGCTGAAAGTTGGTAGGCTGCGTAAATTTTAAAGACGACGGATCTACATCCTCTACTACATCCTCTATTTCCTCTACTGGGTCACATGCTGCTGCGCTGAATTGACGAGGAGCCGATGGCAAATCTTTAGGTTGAGTTGCCTCTGAGGTAATATGTCTGTGAGGCTTTTCTTTATACCAGAAATTAATACCCGCGACGCATTTTGCCTGTGTGTTCCCTTATGTGTTCATAAGGCTAGCTTGATACGGCTCATGCGCCATAGTCGTTTTATAAAATTAAGAACTGTATTAAAGGAAGCTAAAACACGATTCGCAGCCCCTTTAATACGATTACGAATTATAAAAACGGCTTGATGATGCCTTGAACTGCCGTCATAGGGCCTGAATGTTTCATACGCAGCTAGTGATTCCTCTGACCTCTGCTTCCTCTGACCTAAATCTGCCAGTGATTTACAGTGACCCTCGTTACACTCCACTCTGCCCATAATTGTTACTGGTTCGTACACTACTACCTCGGGAACCGACAAAGTTTTTGCCCTCAACTGGTCTGTGGCCAGCTTTACCTTAATTTCAACACCCTCCTTCTGTGACTGCAATGCCGAAGTTACTGCAGCACCTATGAAAGCCTGCAACTCCTGAGGGTTTATCATATTAACCTTTTGTTACTGACGATCAGATATTTTCTCCCCTCAAATAAATTTGTTAAACAGCTCGATTAAGTTGTCGGACTCACCTTTAAACATAAAATTAGAGAAAAGATAGCCGTAAAAAAAAACACAAACGAATCGAGTGCGGCTGTATGTGAGCTGCTCCATGACCGTGTCTACTTCTAATAACGAATCACTGCAGGAATATAGCACAAGGAAAAAAGGATAACACACTTGAAGTTGAAGTCAAATTTTCACTAAATAAACCTTTTCATTTCCCTTGCTAATTTAGAGTGAAAATTTTGTTTGGTTTTTTTATTATTATAATTTATTATTTCTTATTATTATACCCTTGCAGAGGGTATTATAATTTTGTCCAAAAGTGTGCAACGCAGTGAAGGAGACATCTCCGACCCTATAAAGTATATATATTCTTGATCAGGATCACCTCCTGAGTTTATATGAGCATGTCCGTCTGTCCGTCTGTCTGTCTGTCCGTTTCTACGCGAACTAGTCTCTCAGTTTTAAAGCTTGAAACTTTGCACACACCCTTCTTTCCTTTGCACGCAGTATATAAGTCGGAACGGCCGGATAGGCCGACTATAGCCTATAGCTGCTATATAACTGAACGATCGGAAATGACCCAACTTTCGTGTTTTTGAAGATAGAAAGGTGGAATTTAGTACAGATTCTATTTTTGGTCAGTTGATCCAACCTACAAAATTTCATTAGGATCGGCCGACTATATCCTATAGCTGCCATATAACTGAACGATCGGAAATGACCCAACTTTTGTGTTTTTGAAGATAGAAGTTTGGGACATTTTTAGGTTTTGTTTTTGTATTATAATAAATTGGGTTATATTATCATATTCTCATAAGGATCGGCCAACTATATCCGATGTTTGCGATATATATCCGGTTTTAACTGCAAGGGTATATAAACTTCGGCTCCGCCCGAAGTTAGCTTTCCTTTCTTGTTATCTTATTATTATTTATTATTAGTTTATTTACTTATAACGTATTATTTACTATCTTATCTTTTAATTTTTTTCACTTAATTTCTTTCCGTTTTTATTTTACTTTTCAAATTTTAATTTAACTTTGTCGATATTAAAAAATCTTCGACTTACGAGGGCTGACAATAAAGTAAGGTCTCCAACGCTGCAACTTCGCCGCATCACGCGCTAGGCGAAATCTGGCAACACTCCCGTGTTCCTGGTTCCCCCACTACCACTTTGCTGCTGGGTGAGGCAACGATGGAGGTACCCCTCGCGTCAGCGTCCAAGTGCGAATTGCGTTCTGTAATACGTTTTTTGAGTGCGAAAAAGGTGACACCTATTGAAATCTATCGTCAACTAGTTGAAGTTTACGGGGAAAAGTGTATGGACATAAAAAAGTGGGTAAATGGAGCCGCGAGTTCAATTCCGGGCGCACTAATGTTCACGACGAGGAGAGAAGTGGCCGACCGTCGGTCTCGGATGCGTCGATCACCCTCCCTATGGTCCCGACGTGGCCCGAAGTGACTAAAACATGTTCCCCGCCCTGAAAAAATATCTCGGAGGGAAGAAGTTTGATAGTGACGCGGAGGTTTAGAAAGAGGTCAACACCTGGCTGCGCGAGGCGGACGGAGAGTGGTATTCTGCCGGCATAGACAAGTTCATCGTGCGGATGCGCAAGGTGTTGGAAAAAAATGGCGATTATGTAGAAAAGTAGCTAAGACCTTGGCCTTTTCAACGGTGTATCGCTTTTTGTTAATAAATGTAATTTTCTATGAAAAAAAAAAATTTAAGTCCTTACTTTATTGTCAGCCCTTGTACATGCTCTTTATTGCCCAGATCCGAGTTCTGGGCTCAGATCATGTCTACCATATGTTTTTGGGGTCGCTCGGAAAATACAAATTTTATCAAGTTTTTCAGGTTATGTCGTAACCCTGACATTCTGGAGTTTTTTAGACCTCGGATTCGGATTCAGCGACCCTGAAAACATATAATAAACATGGTCTAACCCACGGAGTCCAATATAATTTTGTATGAGGTTTTTTGAGGTTATGTCAGAACCCTGACGTGCTGGGTTTTTTTGGACCTCGGATTCGGATTCAGTGACCCCGAAAACATATAGTAAACATGGTCTGACCTCCAGACCCGAAAAAATATTTTTTTTGTGTGGCTGTGTTATTGGAGACAGCGGCGAGGGACACCACTTCGACCGTTCCCCTCTCCTCACACTCGTTAATTGGCGTCCAACTACTGGATAATATTACAATTACAATATTACAATTCTGTAAAGATACTTTTTTTTGCACGTGTTTATTTTGAAAAAAAAAAACAGAATTTTTGTGTGATTGCTAAGCCTGTTGCTTCGCTCCAACCAATTCCCAACTGGAGTTTTTCTTGGGATGTATAAATTCTGCGGGTTTACTATTATATTTTCTCTTGCAATTAATTGTGCTTCATCCACCGTGTAGTGACTCCTCTGAAATAATTGTCCATCGTCGCAAGACCCTGAATTGGCAACAGGTGTTGTCCAACTAACCGTCGTGCGCAAACGCAAATTTTCGCCCTTATTACTGCCGATTAACTTACTCAGCCCCATTTGCGGCCGATGAGTTGGGAATACAGGGAAGTAAAACAGGAAGTGGACAGTGACGATAGTGAAGAAATCGGATTTTATCACACAACGACACAACTAGAATCACCAAAAATGAACCCAGAAATGATACAAGCGCTCATAACAAATGCCGTCAATGTCGCACTAACCGCACAGGAGCAGCGCTGGCGAGCAGAAATTGAATCAGTTAGAAACCAGGTGAGCTCGCTAACTGTGCAGGCACTCCAAGTAGTATACAAAAGGGTAACACCGGACCCCACCATAGAGTGCGGTGTCAAATTAGACATCGTAAAATCGCTCCCAACCTTTAGTGGCAGCCATGACGAATACGTGTCGTGGAGGCAGGCCGCATTAGATGCGTATGAGGTATTTAAGAGATACAAAGGCAGCGAGACCCACTATGAAGCAGTGGTTATTATCAAGAACAAAATTTGCGGTAACGCGCGATCACTCCTCACGTCCCATAATACCGTTTTAAATTTCGATGCAATTCTAGCTAGGCTGGATTGCACATACGCAGACAAAACGTCCCTAAGGGTACTACGCCAGAATTTAGAAATGGTTCGGCAAGAATATGCCGACCTTATGATATATTATGACGAGGTCGAGAGGAAACTCACTCGTCACCAACAAGATATTCATGTCTCATACTATGGACACGGCAACGATCTTGAATAAGGAGGTTAGGGATGACGCCCTCATGCCTTCATTGCAGGGCTGAAAAGACCTCTCAAATCACTCGTCCTGCCAGCACAACCTAAGGACCTTCCGTCCGCACTAGCTTTAGAGCGGGAGGCTGAGAAAAGCATTGAAAGAAGTGCGTTCGCGGAATCCTACGCGAAAGCCATAGAAGACAAGGCCCCTTTTTATGAGGGCAATAGACGCAACAATAAAAGTCAGGGAAGACAATTGAAAGCTGAGGATAAAAATCCGCACTTCATTCCTTCATTCCGCACTTCCCTACCATGGAAGTAGACCCCTCGACGGCCAAGTTCAGACAGGAGACAAGCTGGAGGAAGCCGCAAAGTAATAATAATTACAAAAGGCAGAACTCGTCCCAGCGTCAATCGGGCCAAAGACGCCAACTCGTTAACAATATAGCCCAACCCCAACAGGAGGAAAGTTACTCCGCCACAGCGGAAACGGAAGTGGCCGACTTTGAAGAAGACGTTGACACTGCCGAACTTAATGACCTCCTTAATTTTTTAGGGAGCGCTCCCGACTGCCGTTCGTCGAGCGACAGTTGGCTAGTAGAAGACTTAAAATACTCATAGAAACGGGGGCGGCAAAGAATTACGTTAGGCTGTAAAGGAGCTAAGGATTGTAATGCCGGTCAAGACCCCCTTCACTGTGAGCTCTATTCACGGCTCCAGTGACGTCAAGAACAAGTGAATAATGCGCATTTTTGGGTTAGATGCCCCATTTTTTCTGTTGGACACACTGAGCACGTTCGATGCTATAATAGGGTTCGACTCGCTAACGCGAGCAGGAGTGGCATTGGACTTAGGCGACAGCGTAATAAAATACGGAAACGTTATTGAAAAGCTCAAGTTCTTTGACTGTGAAAACGTTAATTTCATCAAAATTGATGACACAGTGGTATCAAATTCGCCGAAAGCCGAATTCAAAAAAGTTATTCTGAAAAGAATAAAGGTATTTTCGACCTCTAACGAGGCGCAAACTTTCAACACCTCTGTCATCAACACCTCTGTCATCGCCACTATTCGAACTAAGAGTGACGAACCCGTCTACTCTAGATTATACCCCTAACCCATTGGGGCAGCAAACTTTGTTAACAACGAAATCAAGGAGCTGCTGAGTAATGGCATAATCAGGCCTTCCAGATCCCCGTAAAACAGCCCTACTTGGGTAGTTGACAAAAAAGGGACTGACGATAATTGCATCAGGAAGAAGCGTTTGGTAATCGACTTTAGGGAACTAAACGAGCAAACAATTGCCGATCGCTACCCTATGCCAAGCATTCCCATGATTCTGGCGAACTTGGGGAAAGCCAAATACTTTACTACCCTAGACTTGAGGTCAGTGTATCATCAGATATACTTGGCCGAGAAAGATCGGGAAAAAACCTCGTTCTCAGTTAATGGAGGGAAATACGAATTTTGCCGACTGCCTTTCGGATTAAAAAACGCAGGTATCATTTTCCAAAGAGCCATCGATGATGTGCTGCGGGAAGAAATAGGCAAGATATGTTACGTCTACGTCGATGCCGTTATCATTTTTTCCGAAAACGAAACCGAACATGTTAAGCACATCGATATAGTGCTTAAGCGGCTTATCGATGCCAACATGAAGGTGGCACGAGAAAAGACTAAATTCTTTAAAGAAAGCGTAGAATTTTTAGGCTTTATAGTTACGAGAGGGGGAACAAAACAGACCCTGAAAAAGTCAGGGCAATACAAGAGTTCCCCGAACCCAAAACTCTGTTTAGCCTCAGGTCCTTCCTCGGCCTGGCGGGCTATTACAGAAGCTTTATCAAGAATTTTGCCTCCATTGCCAGGCCCCTTACTCACATTCTCAAAGGGCAAAACGGATCGGTCAGTAAAAACATGTCGAAAAAACCTATTACGTTGGATGAAATTCAGCGCAATGCGTTTGACCATCTGCGTAATATCCTGGCATCAGAAGATGTCATTCTGATGTACCCCGATTTCAAATTACCATTTGACCTAACCACCGACGCTTCAGCCAGTGGAATAGGCGCGGTATTTTCCCAAAACAAGAGGCCCTGTACAATGATCTCGCGTACGCTTAAAGATTATGAACTAAATTACGCCACCAACGAAAGAGAATGGTTGGCGATAGTTTGGGCCATAGGCAAACTACAGAACTACCTTTACGGCACTCAGGGGGTTCTGATCTTCACAGACCACCAGCCGCTGACTTAGGCGGTATCTGACAAAAACACCAACACTAAAATCAAGCGATGGAAGGCCTTTATAGACGAAAACAAAGGGAAGGTGTTTTACACGCCTGGAAAGCAAAACATTGTAGCCGATGCACTGTCACGGCAACACTTGAACAACCTAGAGGATGAGGCTCAGTCCGATGCTGCCACGGTGCATAGTGAGCTTTCGCTCTCATACACCATCGAGACTACGGATAAACCCCTAAACTGTTTCACAAACCAAATTATTTTGGAAGAGGCAAACCAAACACTTCGGTGAGACTTCATTGTTTTTGGCAATAGAACTCGCCACGTTATTCACTTTAATAACAAAACCCTACTTGTCGAATCTGTAAAAGAAATCATCAACGCCAACGTCGTAAACGCGATCCACTGCGACTTTCCGACACTAGCTTGTATTCAACACGCTTTGAGGCAGGAGTTCCCTGCAACGAAATTTTGGCACTGTAAAAACTTTGTAACTGACATTACAAATACCAATGAACAGCTGGAAATCGTTTATGCCGAACACAGCCGCGCCCACAGGGCTGCGCAGGAAAACGCCAAGCAAATTCTTCGTGACTACTATTTCCCGAACATGTCAAAAGTGTCCAGCGAAGTTTTCGCGAATTGCAAAGTCTGCAATAAAGCCAAATACGATCGCCACCCCGAGCGAAAGGAGTTAAGAAGCACCCCAATACCTTCATATGTAGGGGAGATGTTACATATTGACATTTTTTCTACCGACAAAAAGACCTTCCTAACTTGCATCGATAAGTTCTCAAAGTTCGCCATTGTACAGCCCTTATCTTCTATAATCCCCTATAATCCAATTGGTAAATTTCTACCACAAAACTAGAACCATCTATTGTGACAATGAGGCTTCCTTCAATTCTCAGTCTGAAACGATTACGTCTTTGCTGAAAAACCAATACAGCATCGATGTCATTAATGCGCCATTAATCATTAAAGATTCCACAGCACCTTGGCAGAAATAGCCTCAAAATCGATAAAAAAATTGACGACACTGTGGAAATAATTTTGCGGGCTACGGTAGAATACAATAGATCGTTGCACTCAGTCACGGATTGTAGGCTAGCGGAAGTTATCCATGCCAGCAGCGACGAAGTCAACTCGGCTATTAGAGCCAAGATTGACAAGGCGCAACAGACCAACCTCGACAGAATCAATACTTCAAGACAAAACAGAGTCTTTGAAGTTGCGGAAAAGGTTCTCGTGCGCAATAATAAAAGACTCGGAAATAAGCTGACGCCGCTCTACTCAGAAGAGCGCATAGAAACAGATCTAAACACGTCGGTTCTCATTAAAGGGAGGGTGGTCCATAAGGACAATATAACATAAACATCTACACCATCCATATTTATAAAATATACAAAATATTTATATTTTTATTCTAAAATAATATGTTAAAATCAGCCAGATCGGGCAACTATATCATATAGCTGCCATATAACTGATTGATCGAAAATGCTATAACTTTGGTGTTTTTACAGTTAGAGATTTTTGTTTTTTTTTTCAGTTTTTGTACGAGTGCTATATTTGACAAAATAATACGACCTACCAAATTTCATAAGGATCAGCCGACTATATCCTATAGCTGCCATATAAATGTTTGATCGGAAATGACCCAACTTTTGTGCTTTTTAAGATAGATACCAAAATTCATAAGGATCGGCCGACTATATCTTATAGTTGTGATATAACTGAATGATCGGAAATTGTTTTGTTGAAATACCAACTTCGGTGTTTTTGAAGATAGAAGAAGAACTATATCTGATTCTTCCGATATATATCCGGTTTTTTCAAATTGAGGTTAGGTTACCTTTTTGTAATTTGTAAGCCGCACGGCACCTTATGGCACTTGAACTAAACTTTCTTATATTCTTAAAATGCTTAAGAATATTATACAAAAAGATTTGTGAATGCCAAAGAGTGCCATCACAACTAAAACTCTAACCAAACACAGAAAAGCCAAACTAAGATCGTTCACAATTATGTACTAAATACAACAATGATTTACACAAAACACAACAAATACTACATATACTTTTTATTGTAAAAAGAAAGTTAATACCTTTCTTTAAAATATTAATAACTTCCATGGCACAAACACTTGTTTTAAAAATGTTTAATACATTTTTTGCCGAGAGCTTCACTTGCACGTTGCTTACGCTGCAATACACAATGAATATCATGCTATCACTTTCGATGCTATTCTTAAAGCGGACAGAAAGATTAAAAAAAAAGATGAATAAATTCAAATAGCTAGACCAATTATAAATAAGAATTGGTACATTTAAAAACGAAATTTGGACTTTGGTTTTTTTATTTTTGGCCTACGGGCTGGACCACTATGCATAGTTAGCCTTATGGCTGTATCTAAGATATACATTTTTTCAATCTAATGTTTTAAGTACTATGCAGAGGCGCAGCGTTAACCATATCTATTTTGTATTATCCTTTTAACAAAGATCGGATAGTTTCAGAAACAAGAGAAATAACTGGACAACATCACCCACCTTTTTTTTTGCAACGTTGGGCATCTCGCTATCTCTGTTAGAGTGTTATGGAATCTTTTAACCTGGCCGTTTGAAGTACTATTCAGTGGCGCAGCGTTAACCATATCTATTTCGTATTGTCCTTTTAACAAAGATCAGATAGTTTCAGAAACAAGAGCTGGTTAATTGTCGCACCATATAGTCCTTATCCTCGGAAAAGCATTGAACAACTGCAAAATTGGAGCTTTGACACCCTCAATAGTGCGCGAGGGAATAGGCTGCACTTGAAAAACTTGAGAACTTGACAAACTTTTCGACTGCCGTGAGAAAATATTTTCCGGCTCTTTAAAATATATCAATATGTACAATCTCACCCGTACGTGCAGGTATTGGGGTCACTCCAAGTTCTTGTTTTTTTGGATGCCTATTATATTTAGCCTTCTCGTAAACTCTGCAATTTACGACCACTTCGGTTGCTATGTTGCCCATTTTCGGAAAAAAGTATTCAGGTAAAACGTGCCTAACAATTTCCTGGGAAGCCCTGCGAGCCCTGTTATGCTCCCTGACCATTATTTCCATTTGCTCGTCCCTTCTGATAATATCTGCTACCTTAGATTTGCGGTACCAGAACTTTGTAGGCGGAAATAGCTGAAGCAATTTATCTTGAATATGGACCAAAATCGGCAACTAACAGTGTAACGCATTTACTACGTTTGGAGTTAAAACATCTTTTAGAAGATATAGCAAACCTTCTCTACTGCCTAAAATAATAATGTGCCGTGACTTTGACCAAAAAAGTAAAAATGTCCTGTGACTAGAGGTAATTGTTTTTTCCGAAACTATCTGATTTTATCAGTATCAGTATCTTCAATATCAGTATCTCAGTAACACGTGTCAACGATTCTTCACTGTGCATCGTCGTGGCACTCGACTTTGGCGCATTGTGTGAACCATGAATGTTCTGACGTTCTCCTTTTTTAGGCTTATACAAAATCTTATCGCCGCTTTCCTCGATGCACGCTTCCCAGCTCTTAATCTTAGAGTTCGGGTTTTTTATTGGACACCAAGAGAGGCTGTGTAGATATTGATATAATTTTTTTTCGTATAGGTAATAACGTAAAGTATCTAAAGCCAAAAGTAAGGTATCTACAATAGACAAAAGCTCCCTCTCATTTTTGCCGTAAATAATCTTCTTTTCCTTTAACTCTTTTGAAATCATGGTTATTAGTCTTTTATTTTGCGATAAAGCCGTACCTATGCCTGTAGAAAAAGTTTTTGTTGTCAGTTCGAACAGACTTGAAAAATCTGGGTAGTTTTAAATTACGTCTTCTGAGGCAAAAATTTACCTAAGTCAAACGCATTGAGTTTGGCATTATCTACATGAACAGACGTATTCCATAGTGAACAGACATATTCCATGGACACAACCATAGTAGCAAGACTTAAAAATGGCCTAAGCTTAGCTTAGTTACTGGGCTTTTTGAATTCTTTAATGGCCTTCACCATATTTAATCCCGATTTTATATCCACATTGCAGACTATAAATCCGAAAACCTAACACATTCCATACAAAATTTTGATTTTTCTTCTTGTGACTTCTGACATGAGACACATGCTCCTCTTTTGTTTTCGAGAAAATGATGACGTCGTATACGTAGACATAGCAGGAAAGTCCAATTTTATCTTGAAGGACATCGTCGATTTTCCTTTGGAAACTCCCTGAAAGCGTTTTTTAGGCCAAAAGGCAATCGGCAGAACTCGTATTTTCCACTATTGATCGAAAAAGATGTCTTCTCTCGATCACCCTCCGCTAGAAAAATCTGGTGATACCCAAGGGGAAGGGTTGTGTAATAGTTTGTTTTGAATATATCATTGAAATACTCGGCATCGGGTATTTGTCGGAAATAGTCTTCGAATTTAATGTCCTAAAATCAACAACAAGTCTTTTATTAGGCGACTCCGATGCATCTGTACCCTTTTTTCCCACAACCCATATAGGGTTATTATAGGGGGAACTTGATGGTCGGATAATACCGTTTCTAACAGATCTTTGATCTCCTTGTATACGTAATGTGCAGATCCCATGAGAAATCGATACATTTTTGAATAAACTGAATCGTTATTCTCCGTTCGGATATAAGCCACAAACTTTGTCTTAAAGGACAGAAGTTTATTCGGGGCAGTAAAATAATTCAAATTGGGAAACATCATTTCCCAAAATGATGACATCACAGCCAAAACTCTATCTGTACTTCGGGTGGAACAATTATGTCACTTATATTTGTAACATTAACCGATACAGATACCCTATGCAAACTTGCAAACCTCTTATACATAATTCCCCCTCTGCAACTTCCAAAAAATTGAGGAATAGGTGGCTCCTTAGCAAGTGTTTGTTGGTGCTGTTGCTGCTGAAAGTTGGTAGGCTGCGTAAATTTTAAAGACGACGGATCTACATCCTCTACTACATCCTCTATTTCCTCTACTGGGTCACATGCTGCTGCGCTGAATTGACGAGGAGCCGATGGCAAATCTTTAGGTTGAGTTGCCTCTGAGGTAATATGTCTGTGAGGCTTTTCTTTATACCAGAAATTAATACCCGCGACGCATTTTGCCTGTGTGTTCCCTTATGTGTTCATAAGGCTAGCTTGATACGGCTCATGCGCCATAGTCGTTTTATAAAATTAAGAACTGTATTAAAGGAAGCTAAAACACGATTCGCAGCCCCTTTAATACGATTACGAATTATAAAAACGGCTTGATGATGCCTTGAACTGCCGTCATAGGGCCTGAATGTTTCATACGCAGCTAGTGATTCCTCTGACCTCTGCTTCCTCTGACCTAAATCTGCCAGTGATTTACAGCATCTAGACCCTCGTTACACTCCACTCTGCCCATAATTGTCACTGGTTCGTACACTACTACCTCGGGAACCGACAAAGTTTTTGGCCTCAACTGGTCTGTGGCCAGCTTCAACTTATTTTCAACACCCTCCTTCTGTGACTGTGAATGCCGAAGTTACTGCAGCACCTATGAAAGCCTGCAACTCCTGAGGGTTTATCATATTAACCTTTTGTTACTGACAATCAGATATTTTCTCCCCTCAAATAAATTTGTTAAACAGCTCGATTAAGTTGTCGGACTCACCTTTAAACATAAAATTAGAGAAAAGATAGCCGTAAAAAAAAAACACAAACGAATCGAGTGCGACTGTATGTGAGCTGCTCCATGACCGTGTCTACTTCTAATAACGAATCACTGCAGGAATATAGCACAAGGAAAAAAGGATAACACACTTGAAGTTGAAGTCAAATTTTCACTTAATAAACCTTTTCATTTCCCTTGCTAATTTAGAGTGAAAATTTTGTTTGGTTATTTTATTATTATAATTTATTATTTCTTATTATCTTATTATTATTATTTATTATTAGTTTATTTACTTATAACGTATTATTTATTATCTTTTTTTTTATTTTTCTCACTTAATTTCTTTTCGTTTTTATTTTACTTTTCAAATTTTAATTTAACTTTGTCGATATTAAAAAATCTTGACTTACGAGGGCTGACAATAAAGTAAGGTCTCCAACGCTGCAACTTCGCCGAATCACGCGCTAGGCGAAATCTGGCAACACCGCCGTGTTCCTGGTTCCCCCACTACCACTTTGCGGTTGGGTGAGGCTTCCCCGACCGCTCAGTCTTGGCTGAGCAGCCGTCAACGATGGAGGTACCCCTCGCGTCAGCGTCCAAGTGCGAATTGCGTTCTGTGTTCAAACATTAGGTTGAACATAACATATAAAAGCTTGAATAATTTTAAAATATTTATAATTCAAATTAAATAATTCTTGCACAAATTATTAAAAGAAAAAAATGTATTAACAAAATACGAAAACAAACATTTATACAGTCCACTAAAAATTATAATCGAAGAAAAGGTTAAAGTAACATCAAATTTATCCAAAAAATATTAATCCAAAACACATAAAATTTACGCCTCTTTTTGTGGCCCTTTCCAGAATGTTCAAGCATTGAACACTATTTTGTATAGAAATTCTTAAGTTAGAGTTTCAAGGGATCGGACCCATGAAATACGAGTCAAACAGCATAATCTAAAACCGATCCCCTGCAGCCTAACATAAATAACACAAACATAAGCATAGCATGTCAACGTGCAGTGCGTTGATAAGTAGTTTTAAATACATAGGTTTAAGATTCTCATGTATCGTACTTATAAGAGAACTTTACCAAATAAAATCAGTTTCCATAAGGAGCTCATTGGAGTAAGACCTATTTATTTAGGGCTCCTCTTAACATTCTGTAATACGTGTAGTGTATGGACATAAAAAAGTGGGTAAATAGAGCCGCGAGTTCAATTCCGGGCGCACTAATGTTCACGACGAGGAGAGAAGTGGCCGACCGTCGGTCTCGGATGCGTCGATCACCCTCCCTATGGTCCCGACGTGGCCCGAAGTGACTAAAACATGTTCCCCGCCCTGAAAAAATATATCGGAGGGAAGAAGTTTGATAGTGACGCGGAGGTTTAGAAAGAGGTCAACACCTGGCTGCGCGAGGCGGACGGAGAGTGGTATTCTGCCGGCATAGACAAGTTCATCGTGCGGATGCGCAAGGTGTTGGAAAAAAATGGCGATTATGTAGAAAAGTAGCCAAGACCTTGGCCTTTTCAACGGTGTATCGCTTTTTGTTAATAAATGTAATTTTCTATGAAAAAAAAAAAATTTAAGTCCTTACTTTATTGTCAGCCCTTGTACATGCTCTTTATTGCCCAGATCCGAGTTCTGGTCTCAGATCATGTTTACCATATGTTTTTGGGGTCGCTCCGAAAATACAAATTTTATCAAGTTTTTGAGGTTATGTCGTAACCCTGACATTCTGGAGTTTTTTAGACCTCGGATTCGGATTCAGCGACCCTGAAAACATATAATAAACATGGTCTAACCCACGGAGTCCAATATAATTTTGTATGAGGTTTTTTGAGGTTATGTCAGAACCCTGACGTGCTGGGTTTTTTTTGGACCTCGGATTCGGATTCAGTGACCCCGAAAACATATAGTAAACATGGTCTGACCTCCAGACCCGAAAAAATATTTTTTTTTGTGTGGCTGTGTTATTGGAGACAGCGGCGAGGGACACCACTTCGACCGTTCCCCTCCCCTCACACTCGTTAATTGGCGCCCAACTACTGGATAATCTTACAAATTAATCACTCTTCGAATCTCACTCTAAGGAATATAAAATGTAAGTGACTGTGCGCCTAAGATAGCATCCAGGTCAATAAGTGATATTGTAATAAATAAAGTGTCTACGAAGTATCCACACCCTATCATTAAAAAGTCAATAAATATCGACAAAAATTTTACCTACAAACTTGTGCCAGAGCTAGCAACAAACAATTATTTGAAAAATAATTATTTATTGCATTTTTTAGTGGCGATCACGCATAGGAAAACTTGCCCCTCACCTTTTTCCCTTGATTATTCTGTAAAGATACTTTTTTTTGCACGTGTTTATTTTGAAAAAAAAAAACAGAAATTTTGTGTGATTGCTAAGCCTGTTGCTTCGCTCCAACCAATTCCCAACTGGAGTTTTTCTTGGGATGTATAAATTCTGCGGGTTTACTATTATATTTTCTCTTGCAATTAATTGTGCTTCATCCACCGTGTAGTGACTCCTCTGAAATAATTGTCCATCGTCGCAAGACCCTGAATTGGCAACAGGTGTTGTCCAACTAACCGTCGTGCGCAAACGCAAATTTTCGCCCTTATTACTGCCGATTAACTTACTCAGCCCCATTTGCGGCCGATGAGTTGGGAATACAGGGAAGTAAAACAGGAAGTGGACAGTGACGATAGTGAAGAAATCGGATTTTATCACACAACGACACAACTAGAATCACCAAAAATGAACCCAGAAATGATACAAGCGCTCATAACAAATGCCGTCAATGTCGCACTAACCGCACAGGAGCAGCGCTGGCGAGCAGAAATTGAATCAGTTAGAAACCAGGTGAGCTCGCTAACTGTGCAGGCACCCCAAGTAGTATACGAAAGGATAACACCGGACCCCACCATAGAGTGCGGTGTCAAATTAGACATCGTAAAATCGCTCCCAACCTTTAGTGGCAGCCATGACGAATACGTGTCGTGGAAGCAGGCCGCATTAGATGCGTATGAGGTATTTAAGAGATACAAAGGCAGCGAGACCCACTATGAAGCAGTGGTTATTATCAAGAACAAAATTTGCGGTAACGCGCGATCACTCCTGCAGTCTTCAGTCTGACCTTGATAACTTTCAAGAATGGTGTTTAGCTAATGATCTAATACTTAATGGATCAAAATACAAGCATATGTTTTTTTTTATCGTTCTCGCCCTCTGCAAGCTACGTATTTCATTAATGTGATTGCTTTAGAAAAATTAACCCAGGTTAATGATCTCGGCATCCTATTAGACATAAAACTTAAATATGCCGACCATATTTCCTTAATGGTTAATAAGGCTAAAGGAGTCCTTGGTTTTATTAAAAGGTGGTCAAAAGAATTTAATGACCCCTATATAACCAAAACATTATTAATTTCTTTGGTCCGTCCTATACTGGAGTACGGTTCATGTGTCTGGAGTCTCCAATATGGAGTACATCAGGACCGCATAGAATCCGTACAAAATAATTTCCTAACTTTTTCACTTAGAGGTCTAAACTGGGATGCAAATCTTCACATTCCATCTTATAATAGTAGACTCTTACTCATAAACTTACCTAGCTTAACAAGTCGTAGGACAATGCTCGGTGTAGTCTTTCTGCATAACCTTATCAACGGGGATGTAGATAGCCAGCATTTACTAAAAAAAAAAAAAAACAAGGAAAAGTTTACGCAAAATTTGTCAACTTTTCGTCGTGACCTTGTTAATTTTTCACAAACAACTAATTATTAATGAGATGTCATTAAATTTAATTTAAAACAAGAAAGGAAAGCTTACTTCGGACGGAGCCGAGGTTGATATACCCTTGCAGTTAAAACCGGATATATATCGCAAAAATCGGATTTAGTGGGCCGATCATTATGAGAATATAATAGTATAACCCAGTTATTACTTAAAAAAAAGCATCAAGCTTCTATCTACAGAAATACAAAAGTTGGTATTTGGTAAAAATTTTTTTAAGATTTTGTATTGTAATAACTGGGTTATATTATTATATTCTCATAATGATCGGCCCACTAAATCCGATTTTTGCGATATATATCCGGTTTTAACTGCAAGGGTATATCAACCTCGGCTCCGTCCGAAGTAAGCTTTCCTGATCGTTCAGTTATATGGCAGCTATAAGATGTAGTTGTCCGATCGTTTGGTAGGTCGGATCAAATTACCAAAAATAGAATCTGTACGAAGTTCCACGTTTCTATTATCAAAAACACGAAAGTTGTCATTTCCGATCGTTCAGTTATAGGGCAGCTATAGGATATAAGTTAACACAAAACGAATTCGCAACAGAAGTTGGCCACGCGCATCCGGCATTGCAGCAGCAAGCAAAAGTGCAAGGGCAATTTCCCGGCTTCGGTCAATAGCTCCCAAAAGGTGCTGACTGCAGCGTCTGATCCACTTCCCGCTGCAGCGAAGACAACGGCAAAGCTCCGACGTTGGCAGAGGCATCGACAAAGCTATTGGGTATAAATATGCCAATTTTTGTAAACATAATTTAGTTCCAATTTTTGTACTAATAAATACGGACCAAGTGTCCAACAAAATTATATTCTTTTAAAAATAATAAACCCAAGTGTTTAACTGGCGCCCAACGTTTAAGGGTCCTGTCCGCGGAAACATCCTTGGTATCGAAACAAAGTAACACTCGTAAGTGCTCCCCATAGGCTGCCCGGGTTCCACCGATCCGAAATATAAGTCGCGAATCCAAAAACTACCAGCAAGTGCACCCCATAAGCTGCCCTGGTAATACCGGAAAAAAGCGCACCAAAGGAAAGGCAACACTGCTGGACGACCCGCCAAGAAAAGGACTCACTTACATCAGACTGCAGGCTATCGCCGTAGACAACTGGACAGGACTGTCAGGAAAAGGTACCCCAGTAGCAAGGAGCAAAAAGGACTACTTCCAACTGGCCGGTTCAGGATGTATTTTATTTTAGTGTAAGCTAACTTTTAATTACAAACCACAAACAAAACAAGAAATCACAAAAGTGAAACATACCCAAAATAAATCATTTAAACAAAAATTAAAAAACTGAAACAAAGCAAAACAAGAAAGGAAAGCTAACTTCGGGCGGAGCCGAAGTTTATATACCCTTGCAGTTAAAACCGGATATATATCGCAAACATCGGATATAGTTGGCCGATCCTTATAAGAATATGATAATAGAACCCAATTTATTATAATACAAAACCTAAAAATTTCCCAAACTTCTATCTTCAAAAACACAAAAGTTGGGTCATTTCCGATCGTTCAGTTATATGGCAGCTATAGGATATAGTCGGCCGATCCTAATGAAATTTGGTAGGTTGGATCAACTAACCAAAAATAGAATCTGTACTAAATTCCACCTTTCTATCTTCAAAAACACGAAAGTTGAATCATTTCCGATCGTTCAGTTATATGGCAGCTATAGGATATAGTCGGCCGATCCTTATGAAATTTGGCATGTCGTAATGTTTTGCCAAAAAAATGCTCTCATGTCGAATTTTAACTCTCTAACTTAAAAAACGTCAAAGTTATACCATTTCCGATCAATCAGTTATATGGCAGCTATAGCATATAGTCGGCCGATCCGGGCCGTTCCGACTTATATACTGCGTGCAAAGGAAAGAAGGGTGTGTGCAAAGTTTCAAGACGATAGCTTTAAAACTGAGAGACTAGTTCGCGTAGAAACAGACAGACGGACAGACAGACGGACAGACAGACGGACAGACTGACAGACGGACAGACGG
The DNA here is from genome assembly GCA_018153455.1 of Drosophila parabipectinata. NCBI lineage: Eukaryota > Metazoa > Arthropoda > Insecta > Diptera > Drosophilidae > Drosophila > Drosophila parabipectinata. The sequence continues at coordinate 83,498 of JAECYA010000110.1, forward strand.
ACATGCTCATATCAACTCAGGAGGTGATCCTGATCAAGAATATATATACTTTATAGGGTCGGAGATGTCTCCTTCACTGCGTTGCACACTTTTGACCAAAATTATAATACCCTCTGCAAGGGTATAAAAACACACAAAACAAACCCAATCTAAAAAAAAATTATTCACAAAAGTGAAACATACCCAAAAGAAATTTTTTAAACAAAAATTGAAAAGCTAAAGCAAGGCAAACAAACACACAAAACAAACCCAATCTAAAAAAATGACTAACCTAAGAATTTATATGTTACGCACAACCCTACACACCTTTACACATACACAAAATATTTTTAAGTTACAAAAATGGCTAATCCAAATTATCTGATTAGGCCCGCGATGCTCAACAATAATGGAGTCTCTGAAGTAAACCAAGTCCCAGCAAACTTAGCTAATATGCAAGCCCAAATACAAGAATTAGTAGAGATAATTTTAAATCAAAAATTAAACCCAGATTCAGTGCCGCTACTCGATCAAACCTATAATGCTAATGCAAACAATGTGAGTGAATTTGACAGAGCCCCAGACATAGTAAAAAGCCTCAGGGAATTTTCTGGCCAAGCAGGAGAATTCAGCTCTTGGAGGAAGAGCGTAGAAAAAATAATAAAAATATATTCATTAAAAGAAGTATCCAACAGGTACTATGGAATTTTAAATGTTATTAGAAACAAGATAGAAGGCAATGCAGACTCAGTTTTAGAGTCATACGACACACCACTAAACTGGACAGCAATCTCCAAATGTTCTCCAAACAATCTCCAAACAGCAAATTTCTATCAACAGGTCTATACCCACTTATCACTTATCTCGAACAAAATTTCATGCATGGAAATGGGAAGATAATCAATTGACCTTTTCGCCAAGTCTTACAGAGACAAGGCGCTCGATACATTTATTAGAGGTCTTCACGGCGACCTGCCTAGACTGCTAGGTACCAAAGAGCCAGCAGATCTTCCATCTGCACTCCAACTATGCATAACACTAGAAAATCAGAAATTCAGAACAAATTACGCCAATAATTATGAAAACAATTCAAGGAAATTTGAAGGACCTACTAGAGGTCCTGCCTTACAAAAAAAATTTGTACAGCAACCATCCAATGCAGCTAGACAACCATTTATCCCACATTTGGCTCACTTTCCACAGACCCCAAAAACGACACACTATTTTCCACAACAGCAAATGCAATTTAATGGACATCATCAACAATATTCTGATTACCCAGCAATACAACCTCCACGTCCACTGGCTCCAAAGCCAGCGCCAAAGCCAGAACCTATGGATGTAGATAAAAGTTTACAGACGAGACAAGTAAATTATATGAACAGACCAAATAATGGACTGCAAGGAAAACGACCACCACCTCAAATGACTAGCGGACTGGTAGATAAAAGACAAAGAAATTTTCACATAAGCACTAAACACGAACACCCAATAGAAAATACCGACCAATTAATGGAAACTGACGAGACACAGCCGAATACTATGCGGAAATTCCAGATTTCAAACAAGAAACAGAGGAAACCGAATATACTGGCCTTAATTTTTTAGAGTAGAATCCTCTTCATTACCTTACTTTCAATGTAAAATCGGTAATGAAGAGATGATTCAAAATTTAATAGATACCGGCTGTAATAAAAATTACATTCAACCGCGACTATTAAAAAAACCAATCAAAAATAATAAATCTTTTTATGTAAGCTCCGTAGCCGGAGATGTTCAACTCACACATCACACAATTGCCAACCCATTTGATTTAAAAGATACATATGTTACATATGACTCGTTACAATTATTCGATGTTATTATAGGAAACGATACACTTCACGAAATCAACGCTCACATAAATTTTCAGGAAGGTTATATTTCAATTAAAAACAAACGTAGAATCAAAATAAGACAGAAAGCTTCTCCGAAGTCAACAAATTAGATATTTGAATAGAACATTCAACAGAAACGCAAAAGGAAAATTTTAAAATCATTTGCTTAAAATTTCCAAACTTATTTTTGGCGATCCAGACGAGAAACTGACATACACTACCAAAGTAGAAGCTACTATAAGAAGTACGAATAAAAGTCCAATATACTCGAGGCACTACTCATACCCAGAAGCTCTTAGGCCAGAAATTGAGAAGCAAATACAAGAGCTACTCGAAAACGACGTAATAAGACGTTCAAGATCCCCAGAAAAAGCATAGAATGGCGATCGACTATAGGAAGCTTAACTTGGTCACAATTCCAGACAGATACCCTATACCAGACATTAACAATGTACTGACACGGTTAGGACAAAATAAATTTTTTCTGTTTTAGACCTTAAAAAAGGATTTCACCAAATCCCACTCAGACAATCAGACATAGAAAAAACTGCATTTTCAGTTAATCAATGCAAATATGAGTTTACCAGACTCCCGTTTGGACTCAAAAATGCCCATTCTATTTTCCAACGAGCGCTAGAAGACACCCTCCTATAAATTCGAACTGGTTTTTCCCACATACCATAGACACATTATTACAGAACCAATATTAAACTGATCAGAAAATGCAATTATAACAGAGCATAGAAGAGCACATAGAAATAGCAATGAAAACAAACAACAATTACTAAACAAAGTTCACTTTTCTCAGATGAGGGCTAAAATAATAAAAATTCTAAAACAATGCCAAATTTGTAAAGAACAGAAATATGAAAGACACCCCCATATAACAACTCAGCAAACGGCTAAATTGAACGCTTCCATTCCACACTGTCCGAAATTATTCGTTGCCAAAAAGCAGACAAAGTACACGCATCGTTAAGAGATCTTATAGACAAATCAGTTGTCAAATATAATTATTTAACACACTCAACCACTAACCGAAAACCAGTTGACCTATTTTTTGAAAGAAAGGTAGCACTTAACCCTAGACTACAACAGACAGAGATACAACAAATCATAGAGAAAATTACGAACACCCAGAAAAAAGACCTAACATACCATAACAAAAAAGAGATCAAATAAAAAATATTCCCCAGGCGATGAGATATTTGTTCAAAATAATAAAAGATTAGGTACAAAACTTTCCGCCAGGTATAAAAAAGAATTCGTAAAAGAAGACAGAAATACCAAAGTACTAACAGAGAGTGGAAGAATTATTTACAAACAACTTATTCGAAATTAAATAAAAAAATAAACAATATCACCCAAGCCAATACAAATTTAATAAATAGCTTAAAATACGGAGGAAAACCTTAAAGAGACACTAGCACAACATTAATGTTTCAAATTGAAATGCTTAAAGAAGAAATCGTTCACCTTAACCACGCAATACAATGGGCGAAAGCACATATTAGTAACACACAGATATTAGGAGATGAAGAGGTAAATGAAGTTATAAAAACTTTAGATCAAGACCAGTTACCATACACTAATTTTAAAGAAACCATGAAAATAGCAGAAGTAAGCGAGGAAGCAATGGGCCAACACTTATTTACATTATTAAAATTCCCATAACCGACACCAACCTTTGTGAAGAAATTTTAATCAAACCAATAAAATTGGTCAATATGTTAACAAAATCCAAAACGAAAATGTAATCAGATGTAAAGGAAAACTTTACGTAAAAATTTCAAAATGTAATAATTATAATGAATTAACAATTTGAAAATATAGAAATATGATAGACATAAGTAATTCTTCTTGCCCACCAAATTTATTAAAAAGTCGCCCTGCCACCTGCACTCAAATCAACAACCAACACATTCCAATTATTGATGAACTCGCACCTGGTGTAATTCTACTCAACAAATTCTGTGGCAACGTAAAAATAAATGGGACATCCACAAGTCTCAACGGAACCTTCGTTATCAACTTCAGCAATTATACAATTAATATTGATGCACAGACCTTCATCAACAAAGACACGGTTACCCGATGCCAGCCTTTATCCAAACAGAGATGACCATTCGAAAGATAGAAGAGAAGCTATCACTGGAATTGATCAAAGAGCTAAACATCAACAATACGAAAACCTTGGAACACTTGAAAACCACATCGCATACACCCGATTTTTTAATAGGTTCCATAATAATCACGGGACTTGCAGCAATAGCAATTCGCTTCTTGATTAAAAGGGTTAAAGTACTGCACATCAACAAAGTAGCTTCCGATAACGAGATCAATGACACTCGATTTTAAAGGTGGAGGAGTTAACACAAAAAGAATTCGCAACAGAAGTTGGCCACGCGCATCCGGCATTGCAGCAGCAAGCAAAAGTGCAAGGGCAATTTCCCGGCTTCGGTCAATAGCTCCCAAAGGTGCTGACTGCAGCGTCTGATCCACTTCCCGCTGCAGCGAAGACAACGGCAAAGCTCCGACGTTGACAGAGGCATCGACAAAGCTATTGGGTATAAATATGCCAATTTTTGTAAACATAATTTAGTTCCAATTTTTGTACTAATAAATACGGACCAAGTGTCCAACAAAATTATATTCTTCTAAAAATAATAAACCTAAGTGTTTAACTTATAGTCGGCCGTTTAAAGAAGGGTGTGGGCAAAGTTTCAAGTCGATAGCTTTAAAACTGAGGAGGTTTTAAAACTAAAACTTATATTAACTTAGGAGGTAATCCTGATCAAGAATATATATACTTTATAAAGTCACAGATGTCTCTTTCACTGCGTTGCACAATCTTGACCAAAATTATAATACCCTTATTTGTAAGGCTTGAATCTGTGTAGGGTTTTGTCATAAAATTTTTCCCTTTGCTTTCGGCTGACGATTTGGCTGACAGAGTGCTTGTTTCTGGAGGGCATCCGGGGAAATAAGTATCGAGCATCATTGCTGGAAATTGTTGTGGGTTGTAAATAATTTGAATAGAATGGTTTGCTTTTATAGTTTATAGTTTTTACCAGATAGTCGGGTGGCTAAGGTGTGATATTGTTCGCAAGGATTTTGGAATATTTGGTTCAGTTAGTTTTCCTGGGGTTTTGAAAGACTTCTGGCTTTGAGCTTTTAAAAAGTAGAGATATTTCTATTTAAATGTGGTCATTCTCTCACTTCTTCTTAAGCGAACGGTCGTGTTTTTTGTGCGCACTGCGTTTTTAATAATTATTGCCATAAACCAGTGTTTACATACATACTTCAGAATCAAATTTTGAGAAACTTCAGTTTTACTTTAAACCGTATCGCTTCGCGTTCGCTGTGATATATTTGGAGGCAAAATAATAATTCATTTAATTTCAATTCCAGGCATAGCTCAGCTCTGCTTCCTCCTCCTCTTTTATTTTTTTCTTTCGTGTGCAATAGAGGTCTTATTTTTATTCAATAAAGTCTTGTAACGAGACAATCTTCTCATCCTAGCCTACCATCCATTGCTGGCTTTGTGAAAACTTCGTACACGCCAAGTGTGCCCGGTTAACTGCACAGTTTTGGATGCCAGTTTCCGTAGGTCTGTTATTACAGACCTACATTAAGTCTTACATTATTGTTGTGACAATTGTCGTCCTGTCCAAGACGAAATGAGGTCGTTCATGAGACAGACTAAAAATAGATTTAAAGTGTTGATCACTGGTTTTCGTAAAATCAATGACCAAATCTATGCGCTTGACACTCAGTTTACCGGCCTTCAGCTGCTAACTGATTCCCCTAAGCATAGGAAGTCCGCTGTTTTTTATTCGCCTCAGCCTGCTCAGCCGTCAATAACGCAGCCGCTCATACTTTTAGCCACCCAAAGAGCTAGAATTGAGAACGATTCGCCGTCCGAATTTCTCAGTACAAATGAGCAATTGTTCGACATGTCCTCCGTGGTATCCCTTCAAGTGATACCACAGGTCCTAGTAAACGAAACCCTCGTCAGAGCCACCCAAAAGGGTATTCCATTTGTTTCTCGGCTTGCCCCTGATACTCCAGAGATTGATATCTCGGCTTATATCAAAGCCAAAACTAAAGCAGATATAAAGGTGGAGAACATAGCGAAATTTAAATATAATTATGTAAGGCGCACGTCTTTTTTCAAGATTCGTGTGCCTGTGCTGATGTTCATACGATTTTTACACCCAGTTTTTGGCCAGACATTATTTTCATCCAAGAACATCCGTCTAGTTCCGTGAAAAAAAAAGTTTTAAAACCAGCGGGAGTTCAGTAAAAAAAAAAGTTTTAAAATCAGAACTTCTACCTTTTCTTCGTTCACTAACCCAAAAAACTAGTATCGTCCCTAACACTTATCTATCAGAATACTAGGAGGCTGTGTAGCAAACTCCCCAAACTATATTCCGATAATTCTTCACAGATAGTTTACAGTAACTTGGTTAAAGCCGGAGATCTTTAGCTCCGAAGTTTTTCCAAGTAAGTGCACCACTTTTAGAAGGGATCAACCTCAGCGAAAGGGGGTGGAGTCCTCATTTCGGTAGACTCCCAACTTGCTTCTGAAGCAAGACATAGAACTTATTTGCATTAAAATCATTTTGTCCGCTAAATCTTTATACATTAAATGTTCATATATACCTTCGTCCGAACCGCCCACATATTGGCATCATTTATCCGATATTAAATCCGTTTTTAATCTAATGACTGATCGTGACCACCTTGTAGCTGTGGGTGACTTAAATATCCCAGAATTAAAGTGGTCCAATGTCCCATGACTTCACCGCGGGCATATTTGACATGACCCTGGGTCAAATGAACCATGTTAGAAATTCGTTAGGTCGGCTTTTAGACTTATGATTTGTATCTGATCCTGATGGCACCGCTCTCTCCAGAGTTTTCCCTCTTTCAACCCCAGAGGATCTATATCACCCCACGCTGGAAGTCTCAATCGAAACCACTCCTGGTATCGATCAGAAGTCTCGATGCGTCGCAAATAAGATTCGCTGCTTCCATAAAGCTGAGTTTCACAAATTATATAGTCTTATCGATAAATATGATTGGTCCGATATTCTGGGATGCACCGATCTTAACGTCACCTTAGAAAAATTTTACTATACTTTAAATACATTTTTTGACTCATGTGGGCCATGGAAGTATCCGTTCGCTTCACAAATCCTCCTTGGTTTACAAGGTGCCTCACTTACCTAAAAAATACTAAAAATAGGTTCTTACTTAAATATAAACAAACATGCAGTTGTATAAATTTTTCAAGATATCTACTAGCTCGGTCAAATTTTACCGTGAATAATGCTGAATGTTACAGGAATTGCTCAGGATCCAAAGCAGTTTTATAACTTTGTTAACACAAAGCGTAAATATGTATTTTTTCCACCACAAAATTCATTTTCGACCTCTAATCAGGCCATTGACGATCTATTCGCAAAATTTTTTTAAACAACATATTCTCCGCCTACAGCATTCAATTAGCAAATCTTATTTCCTGCCCTTTTTTCTCCGAGAATAGCCTGATCTTTTAAGGGTCAAGCCCGTTTATTCGCCAGTCCCCGGCGGAGTATCAGACTGAGTGCTAAAATACTGTGTCAGGGCTCTGTGCAAGCCTCTTCATAGACTTTTCAACTTATCTTTGGAATCCTCGATTTTTCCCCTTAAGTGGAAGGAATCTTTCATAATTCCCCCTTCATAAAAAAGGGAAAAAGTCCGATGCTGCCAACTACAGAGGTATCTCTAAATTGTCGGCGATTCCAAAGTTTAAGTTACTTCTCATTAAACTTTGGAAAATTAAGTACTTCTCATTTGCAACACCTTGCCTCTTCAATCATCTTTCCTTGTCAGCATGGCTTCATTAAGCGTCGCTCCACCACCACGAGTTTACTGAAGTTGAAATCCTTTTTCATAGATGGCTTTCGAAAATATTTTCAAACCGATGTTATTTACACAGACTTTCGCAATGCAGTTGATTCGTCAATCACTCATTCTTGTTGAGTAAACTGAATATGCTGGGATTTTCTACAGACCTCTTAACGTGGATCTCCAGCTACTTAGATGGAAGAATACAAAGAGTCTTATTTAAAAATGTACTTTCCCATTTGGTCCGTGCTGCATCTGGCGTCCCTAAAGAAAGTCATCTTAAGTCATCTCGTTACTGTTTACTGTTTTTATTATTGACTTTCCCATAAAAAAGCTTGTGTTGTGTTTGTATTTGTATTGCAATCGAATCTTACAGCTTGAAGTACCCTATGATCGAATATACCCTATAAATCTTAAAAAACTCTCTTGGTGAAAACTATGTAAATTGTGTTATCTTTAAATTATTCGAAACAATACGCTAGACAATGTTCTTGTTCAAGCAATTTTTATACCCTTGCAGAGGGTATTATAATTTTGGTCAAAAGTGTGCAACGCAGTGAAGGAGACATCTCCGACCCTATAAAGTATATATATTCTTGATCAGGATCACCTCCTGAGTTGATATGAGCATGTCCGTCTGTCCGTCTGTCCGTCTGTCCGTCTGTCTGTCCGTCTGTCTGTTTCTACGCGAACTAGTCTCTCAGTTTTAAAGCTATCGTCTTGAAACTTTGCACACACCCTTCTTTCCTTTGCACGCAGTATATAAGTCGGAACGGCCCGGATCGGCCGACTATATGCTATAGCTGCTATATAACTGATTGATCGGAAATGGTATAACTTTGACGTTTTTTAAGTCAGAGAGTTAAAATTCGACATGAGAGCATTTTTTGGCAAAACATTACGACATGCCAAATTTCATAAGGATCGGCCGACTATATCCTATAGCTGCCATATAACTGAACGATCGGAAATGACACAACTTTTGTGTTTTTGAAGATAGAAGTTTGGGACATTTTTAGGTTTTGTATTATAATAAATTGGGTTCTATTATCATATTCTTATAAGGATCGGCCAACTATATCCGATGTTTGCGATATATATCCGGTTTTAACTGCAAGGGTATATAAACTTCGGCTCCGCCCGAAGTTAGCTTTCCTTTCTTGTTGCTTCTGGATTTCGTCTTTCACTGCGAGGATGCCCAGATCCCGGTGGATGGTTTCGTTGCGAACATACCAAGGTTCCCCTGTGATAGTTCTCAAGATTTTTGATTGTGCGCGCTGTATGATGTCTATGTTGCTGCTGCTCGCGTTCCCCCACAGCTGGGAGCCATACGTCCAGATTGGCTTTAGGACTGAATTGTACAGTAGTAACTTGTAGTCCAGGCACAGTGGCGATCGTGAGTTTATGATCCAGTGGAGGCTGCTGGCTTTCAGTTTTAGGTGCATCTTTTTGCATTCGATGTGCTTGCGCCAGGTAAGTCGTCTATCAAGGTGAACGCCAAGGTACGTTACGTCGTTAGCTTGAGGGATCTGCATACCGTTTAGTAAAAGCGGAGGGCATGTTTGTCTATTAAGAGTAAACGTTATATGTTTACACTTTTGTTCGTTTATTTTAATGCGCCAGTCGAGCAGCCACCTTTCAACTATTGTGAGATGATTAGCCAGTTGGGTTGTTGCCTGCGTTGGGCATCTGGAGCGACTAAGGATAGCGGTATCGTCGGCGAACGTTGAGGTTGTTAGTTGTGCGCTCGTAGGAATATCCGCAGTATACGAAACACATAGACACGGGCCGAGTGTGCTTCCTTGTGGAACTCCAGCTTCGATGGTGTAGTCGCCCGAAGTAGCTGCGTTGCATCTCACTGAGAATACCCTATTGTGGAGCTATGATTCCAGTAGCTTGTGGTTGTATGTTGGCAAATACGTTTTAATTTTGTGCATGAGTCCGATGAGCCAAACTCGGTCGAAAGCTTGAGATACGTCGAGGAAAATAGCGCTGCAGTATTCTCGCTGTTCGAAGGCTGAGCGTATTTCGGATGTTAATATGTTCACTTGTTCGATGGTTCCATGGTTTCTTCGAAAGCCAAATTGGTGTGCCGGGATGATATTGCAAGCTTCCAGATGTGGTATTATGCGAGTTAACACGCTTTTTTCAAACAATTTAGACAAACAAGGTAGAAGGCTTATTGGTCTGTATGATGACGGAATTGTGTGGTCTTTTCCTGGCTTCGCTATCATTATAATGATGGATTTCTTCCACTTTTTTGGGAAATAGCCAAGATTAATGATTCCATTAAATAGTTTACAGACGACCTCTATAGCACATTTTGGAAGTTCGATCAGAATCTTTGGCGTCAATAGGTCACCACCGGGAGCCTTCTTTGGTATAAGCCCTCTTATGACTTTTTCGATTTCGTTCGGCCGGAATGAAGGTGCGGCTGGCTGAGGGGAGGACTCTGGCTGAATTTCTGGCAGGAGGAATGAATTTGAGGCAGGGTTTGGCTGGAAGACACTTTGGAGATGTGTGGCGAATGTTTCAGCTCGGTCTTCGTCGCTGCGAGCCCAGCATCCCGAAGAGTTTCTTATCGGGGTGGTCGTTTCAATTGGGGCGCTAAAATTTGGGTGGGCCCTCCACAGGGGGTACTTTGTACTTGTTGGCGAGAGATTCTGGATGTACCTCAGCATTGCATTTTCTTCCTGTTGGTGAAGAGCCTGGTCGAGTGATCGGGTTGCTTCCTTAAGGCGTTGTTTTGAAGCTGGTGATCTGCTGTTTTGCCAATCACGACGCGTGCGCCTCTTTTCTCGCACGATCTGTTCGATTTGCTGATTAGATTTAAAGTGTTTGTTTCGGTCTACATCTTTCCTATGAGGAGTAGAGATTTTAGCTGCCGCAACGAGTACTTCTTCCAGCGCGCTCGTAGTGTAGTCGATGTCCGATTCCATGTTAAATTCCGGGGCGAGTTTTATGTGGGCACTCACGTACTTTTTGTATTTTAGCCAGTTCGTTTTTGGCGTCGTCAGGCTAAAGGGGTGTTCGGTTATTTCTGGGCTTTGAATTAGCGTTAGAAGCACAGGCGAGTGGTCTGATGATAAGTCCGAGACTTCTTTGGCACTTATTAGATTGCGAGGTATGTTTTTTGTCACTGCAAAATCAATAAGGTCTGGGAGCTTAAGGTCTTTCGTGAGTCTGTTGTCCAGTATGTGGGACTTCCAGGGGAAACGTAGTCCAGTTTATTTTTCACATTTATAATTGAATTATACAATTGTCTTCCTTTGGGAGTCACTAGACGTGATCCCCAGTGCGTATGTTCGGCGTTGTAGTCTCCTGCGGCTATAAATCGATCCCCAAGTGAATTGTAGAAGTCCATAAATTGTCCTTCCGAGATTGAGAAACGAGGAGGGCAGTAAACGGCAGCGATTGATAAGATTCCGTTGCTTGACTGAATTTGTATGGATGTGGCCTGCAAGAAGTTTGTTGCAAACCTTTTGTGAAAGTGGTGTTTAATGCGTTCTCTGATTAGAACTGCAGTTCCGCCGTGGGCTTTCCCATCTGGATGATCTGTGCGGTAGATTGTGTAGCCTCTTATATGAAAGTTGTATTTGCTTGTAAGATGCGTTTCCACCAGTAGCATAACGTCAATATGGTTTTCGGTTAAGAATTGTGATAATTCTAGTTTATGCCGTGAGACACCATTGGCGTTCCACATTGATATTCATAGCGCCTGCATAGATTATTTAGACTGTTGTGCTACGAGCAGCTGTATCACCATGTTCTGGTTTTGAACAAGCGTTTGCATGGTCGTTTTCATGAATGACTTAAGCTCCATCATACTTTGTTGGAGGGTAAGCATCATAGTTTCCATTTTGCTGTGTGGCTGTTCTGGGTCCTGTTGAGCACTTTGAGAGTTAGACTGAATTGCAATTTCCCTTCCAGATCGTAGGGCATCGGCATAGGAGAAGCCGTTGGTGGTGTTTAGTGGAAGAAGACGTCTGGCGTAGTTTTTGACGCAATGTACGCATTCTGTGGATTTTGGTTGCGGGTTGCGGTCGCTTGACGCATGCGACTCTTTAACTCCTTATACACCATACATCCTCTATAGTTTGCTGTATGGCTGCCTCCGCAGTTTCCACATTTCTTCACGGTACTGTCCTTGTTTGTAGTGCAGCAAGCGGATTTGTGGGCATCCCCGCAGACTACACAGACAGCCCGAAGTGTGCAGTAAGACCTTGTGTGTCCATACTCTTGACAGTTAGTGCATTGCACTGGATCGTTGCGTTTATGTGGCTCTTGTGATTTTTCTTGTCTTGTGAACAGTGATTTTCCGATGCAAAAGATATTGCAGGTTGTAGATTGGGTGGACTTCGTTCTTCTTCAGCGACCTGCTTTCTGGCTCGAGCTCGACCTTGAAGAGGGTTTTTCTGTTTTTCTGTACAGTGTCCAGATATTTGGACACGATTCGGAAGTGCTCTTCAGACTTGGTTTGCACCTTTGTTTCATGGATGTTCCCTTTGATAAGCGGAACAACATGAAAGTTGTCACAGTCCCGATCAACGACGCAATTTTGTTGACCAGGGCACTCGAGCTTTTTTCCCTAATATAGATTGGAGGGGGCTTGAGTTTTTTTGCGGTGTCTTGGGCTGGTTGGTTTTCCTCAACCTCTGCCAGTAGGGCAAATCTGTTAGTAGTGGATCTGTCTGGTTCTTTATCTATATTCAGGACACGGTTAATTTTTGTTTTGTTACCTGCCGGATTACTCTGCGGGCTAAGCTTGCGCTTAATTTGGATGTAGCGATCCATTCCAGTCCAGGCCGTTACCGCTTTGGCACTTTCCGAGGTTGTTGTTTTTGTACTCGCTGTAGTCGTTGACGTCGCGGTACTTTGGGTTGCAGAGGTTTTCGCTGTTGTTTCAGAAGTTGTAGCGCTGCTAGTTGTTGGTGCGAAATTTGTTTCCGATATTGGAGGGGGGTTTTACACTGCGAGCTCCATGACGCGGGAGTCGGAGTGAGCAAGACCGTGCCCTTTGGGTTTCAACGGTCAGTAAAGCCGGGTTGCTTATAATCGCCGATTTTTCCACTTCGGTATCGCGGGTTGTAAAGTAAAAGTAGAAGCCGCGTCTTTGATTCACTGAACTTCTACTTCTCGTTCTTTTGATCGTTGCTCAATGAGCTCATTGCGTGGCTCTTACTTTTTTTTGAACAATGCACTAGTTTTGGTTTAGCACATCACAACTGTTATAAAAAGCTTGTCTGTCGCTTTTAGTAAATTGTAGTTCAGCGTCTTTTCGCTTATATTGGGTTACCCCAGTTTTTTTGATTAGCTGTATTATGGTGCAGTTTTCCCGGAGCTCGGACAAAGCACGTCCGCTCAGTTCGGTAGTTCCTATACGACCGTTCGTATACGATCGTATTATATACAAATTCTTAAGTTAGAGTTTCAAGGGATCGGACCCATGAAATACGAGTCAAACAGCATGGTCTAAAACCGATCCCCTGCAGCCTAACACAAACACATACATAAGTGGTGCGCTTATCGCACTTGAGAAAGGGTCGCATGCAGGTCAGCGTGCAGTGCGTTGATCAGTAGTTTAAAAAAGATTTAAGATTTTAATGTATCTTTCCTATAAGAGAATTTTACAAAATAAAATGAGTTTCTAAATGGAATTCATTGGAGTACGAACTTATTATTTTGGGTTCCTCTTAACAGTTCTTTATATTATTGCAAAATTAATTTTTTCTATAAAATAAAATTATTTGCTCGAATACCCCAAATTATCAACATCATATTACAATTTCTTAACTTGTCTTTCCCAAGAACATGTTACTTACCTTGCCGCATTGGAACCATTTGCATTTGTGTACATCTTAGAAACTCTTACAAAGAGAATTGAAGCATCCAATTCTGCAACTTATATTATTTGGTGTACCATTTTGGATAGAATTGTTTATTATATCTCTAAGCAGTTGCAAATAAAAGCGTACACATTTCCAATAAAAAATATTCATACTTTGACCCCGGAAAATATAGAATTTTAAAGGTTGTGGAGACTAATTTCGAATTACTTCAGAGCATCGTTTTTTTTATGCGTATTGCGTGACTTCGTCCACCTCGTCCTCGATTCGCCGACGAAGCTCCGCGAATTGGCGACTCGCTCCGACGAAGTTCGTCGCGTTGTCGCAGTGCACGATCTGCGAAAAGCCAAAATAAGGAATCAGTTCAAAGGTCGGAAACTACTTCTAAGTTATCTGCCTTGGACGCATAACAAACAAATAAGGCAATGTAGGACTTATGGGGTGGCCTACAACGAATTTTCAATGTCGTATCCATAGGGCCACAAAAATCAACACCACATATAGAGAACGGGCGGAGAGCACGAATTCTGTCTAAGGGTAAATCTCCCATGATTTGAGTTTAAAGCAGCGTATGCATGACCGTACTGTCTGACTGCAGACTTCCTGCGCATTTATGATTGATATGCGTTGTCGCAAAAGACTCACAAGTGCTCGTGGACCCACATGAAAATTCGACTCGTGCAAGTATCGGACGTAGCTCTGAACAAATGAAAAGCGTTTTGTCAACAATACTGGAAACTTGGCATCGTACGATATAGGAGCATTAGCTAGTCGCCCCCAACCGATAGATACGATTGCGGTTAATCCGACCGCATTCTTTTTCGCTTCCATCTGTAGAAGTTCTGGTGACAGATCAAACCGAGGGCTCGTCGGCCACTTATCTTCCGGTTCTTTAAAAATGATGGACTTGTAAACCACATCTATTATACAGTCTCCTTTACGTCTCCACCTCTGGACACTATATCTGTCGGGTTCTGTTTAGTTGGTACATGCCGCCACGTGCTATCATCTGACCACTTTTGAATTTCAGCTACTCTATTCGATACGAACGTTGACAACGATTAATGGGAACGAATCCAATGAAGAGTTACTTCTGAATCCGACCAAAATACACTTCGTTCAATCGGAACTTTTATTAGAGGCGAGAAGGTGAGCGGCATATAGCGTCTTTGTCTTGAGCGGCGCTACTTTAGACTTTTCAGTCAATAACGAAACTTTAATACCTTCTGCAGATACCTTCGCAACGAATATAGACACAGGCTCCATAGACTCTTATCGATGCGTCAGAAAAGGCATAAATTTGAATCGGCGAAATCGACTCGGTAAACACGAATCTCGAAATTGAAATTTCCTCTAATTGCGACAAGGCAATTTGTATTTTGTGCCACGCTGTTTTAAAGTGCAGTAGAATTGACTCATTCCAATCTAGCTTATTTAGCTAAAGTTCCTGCAATAGGATCTTAAATTTTAAATTTTTTTTTTTTTAATTTTAAATTTTATTTATTTTTTTAAATTTTATAGGGCTTAATTGGCCAAGGGGACAAACAGCTTCGATGTCACCGAAAGAATGTTCTGCTTGGTCGCCCCTTGACCCATGACTGAAGCATCAATTTCAAATTTAAATATATCTTCTTTAGGAACCCAAGCGATTTCTATTGCTTTAGTCAGTTCTGAGTCCGAAAGTGTTATTGGCTTAACCGTGCTCTCGGATGCAGTAACTTCAGGCGAGTTTGAAAACCACTTGCTCATTTCAAACCTAGCGTTTTGAAAAACCTGAGTTACTTCAGACTTAATTGTCTTTAGCTCCTCAATGCAACCACCACCCGTTATCATGTCGTCGACGTAAAAGTCGGACCCAATAACATCGGCAGCTCGAGGGAATGTATTTTTCACAGATTCACTCAACATCTTCATACACCTTATGGGGGGCCAATGGGGCTGGCGCAGTGCCATATATATCGATGTTGAGCTTGCAAAGTTTCAAGGACTGTTAAGAGGAGCCCTAAATAACTAGGTCTTACTCCAATGAGCTCCTTCTGGAAACTGATTTTATTCGGTAAAGTTCTTTTATAAGTACGATACATGAGAATCTTAAATCTATGTAAAACTACTTGCCAACGCACTGCACGCTGACCTGCTATGCGACCCTTTTTCCAATACTATAAGCGTACCACTTGAGTACATATTTGTGTAGGCTGCAGGGGATTGGTCTTAAACCATCTGTTTGTCTCGTATTTCATGGGTCCGATCCCTTGAAACTCTAACTTAAGAATTTCTATAAAAAATAGTGTTCAATGCTTGAACAAGGACTCTGATGGACCTATCGGCTTCATTTACCATTACTTTGCGATACATATTTTTTATGACGGCTATCAGAGCGAATCTGTTCAGCCGGAACCGAAGAAGAGTTGAATACAACTCTTCCTGGATGTTAGGACCAACCATCAACAGATCGTTAAGGCACTTTTGTGTTGATGTCTTACAAGACGCATCAAACAGGACTCGTGTCACAGAATTTTTTCAAATTGCCATCTATTGACTCGAGTAATTCTTTTTGGCAATTCAGGCTCCCGATAATATCCATCCAAGGAGAGTTTTTTGGAGGATTTGGTTTGGACAATGTTTGGACCTTGTTTTATTTGGCCAACGGACAACAGTTCGAAAAATGACTCAGCTCCAATTAATATGTCTATCCGCTGAAGTTTATAAAAATATGGGTCTGCTTATAGCAAGTTCATTGGTAGGTTCCAATCTTTCACGTTCACTGTCTGGTCATGGTGATAACCCGAGATAGTTCTCAAAATCTAAAAGTCGAACGGAAACTCACTACCATTAATTATTGACTTCACCACAGTGCGTATCTTTTTCTTAACCTGGGAATTAGCTTGACTAATTCCAAGCAAGTTGATACACGATTTCTCCCTAAGGATCTGTAAGCGTTGAGCAAGTTCTTCAGTAATAAAGTTAATTTGCGGCCCAGAGTCAAGTAATTCTCGGGCCATTATGTGCTCGCCATTTTTAGTTCTAATACTTACGATCGACGTCGCATGCAAAGCATGTGACGTAGAAGGGCCATCAAGATGTAGCGCTGGAGAAGGATGTTCATTTGGTGGTGGTAACGCCATGTTATTTTTGGTCACAGTAAATTGGTGCAGAAGTTTGTGGTGCGATCTTGCACAAATTTGACACCTAGTCGATTTACACTTTGCAACCGTGTGACCTTTTCGCAGACAATTTAAATATAATGAGGCTGAATTGACAACCTCAAACCGTTCCATTACAGCAAGGCGAGCGAACGGACTACACTGGGCAAGACTATGGTCTTGTGCGTTGCAATAACTGCAAGCTTGTTTGTTGGAAGCGAAGCAAGCCAACAAACTTCTATTGTGCTGCTTCCCGAACCCAGTTTTCTCCTGTTTTGGCTTGCCAGTCTCTTCAGCGGACAAGTGCTGGTACCTACGATTTGATATTTTTTCGAAATCGGATCACAGCGGCAATTCCTCATAAGTGACTCTTCCCATTTTTCTCTGGTCACTGGATCTACTCTACTCAAAACTAAGTGAATGATCATTGAGTTTGCAATTTTAGTGTCATCTCCTATGGATAATAGTGATCCATAGATCGATGACATTGTGTCGATAAGACCTCTCAACGACGACGCAGACGGCTGGAAAACTTTCAGAAGGCTGAATAATTTGCTTATTTAGTTCGCAAAGATGAGACATTCGTTATCGTAAACTCTTTTCAGACTAGCTATAGCTTTGTCATAATTACTCTCGGTGACTTGGAATTCCTTGATAGTTCCTAAGGCTTCACCAGAGAGGCAAGAAATTAAATGGTTAAAATCACGATGACAGGATTGTTCACATCCTTGTCTACTAATGTCTCAAAGAGACATTTTACACATAACATTTTTAAACTCCGAATAGTTTCCACTGAATTTTGGCAATGCCAAACTGGGAAGTCGAGCTCAAGTTGGGGCTATAGAAATTGCAGTAGCTGGTGGGGACGTGAAGGCATTTAATTATGACATCATTCTTGCCTTAGTGATAATGACATCATTCTTGCGGCAGTGATGTGGATATATATGTATGTTGTTTATCAATTTAACACTGCCTGCAGTTTGTTAATTATTTTAATCAAACTATTCAAATTGTTAGATCTACTAATTTCAAGTACGTATGCGCCAAGAATTGAAAGGAGGGTGGAATATTCCAGCACAAGACGTAAATTTAATTCGTCTTTTCTCAACTTTAAATTTTTTGCACAAATACCAGCGGTTCTGCCTTGGGATCCTTTAATCCCGCTGCCACTTTCCTGGTGCAGTCAATGCAGGTACACGGCATGGAGGTCGCTGGTGCTCCTGGTGGCGATGATCCTTGCGGTGATGATCCTTAGATTGCGACTTGAGGCGGTTTCACGACGCGGTGAATTTTAAAAATTGGTTTGACACACACGTCTCGAGCACCCTTTTTTGTTTTGTAAATAGATGTATGTACACTAGGGCGGGTCAATTTTTTTTCGAAAAAATCGTCCCCCATAATCGGAATCTACGAAGAATTCTAAGAAAATTTCACCATGAAACCATGTGTCTAAAATGAATTCCTAGCTCGCGCCGCGAAGCTTATAGATTTTACTATGAGGTACATAAGATATTTCGAGGTATTTAAGACATTTTAATGTTTTAAAAAAAAACATACGCATTTTCCAATTATGTTGGAATCAATTCTGATTCATCTTTTTACAAAAAATTTTATAATTTTTTTTTTTAATTTATTTAACTTATAATTTATTTTTAATTTCGAAAAAATGAGTCAAACTAGCCATGTACTTAGCCTCATATAAGAAAGTAGGAGCAATGCGTCTGTAACTTATTAACGAAGTACGGTATCGATCTGAAAAATTAAATATATATTCAAAGGCATTTTAAGCAACTAAATAAAAGTAGGCGTGGCATGATAAAAGGCGGAATTTAATTTAATTTTTTATTATAAAGTTTATTTGCTTTCCAACAAGTAGGTAGTTTTTGCATTTTGTTGACTTGGACTATAACGTCATCTTAATAGAATCTCAAGTCTTTCTTTGACTCCATTTGAGGAACTTTGGAACGACTTTCTAAAGTCAATGACATAACAGCATCTCGATTCTGTCGCATAACTGGCCATGAGACATGGAGCTGGCAGTGGTATTTTAGCAGAATTGATGTATTCCAACAAGTGATCGTGTGGGATGAACAAAACAATCCAAAACAGTGCATTCTTCGCCCATACAGAAAATATTTTGTAAACAATGCTAATTCGCACGAATTCGCACAAGAGCAAATATGAGCTTTCGCTCCCTCTCCGCCTTAAGCTATCTTAGACTAGATTTAGAGACTAACAATTCAAATTAAAGACAAATTCAAATTTATTTCAAATTCAATCAAACAGTTTAGGCAGGTAATGGAAGGACTAGAAACTTTAGTCTTTTTTTCCTTACCCAATTCTTAGTTTGACATATGCACAGCACAACCCTTTTAGGGTCTTTTGTTCGAACTACAATGGTCTCCACTGTATAACTGTAATCTCTTTTCTGTCTTTCGAATTTTAAATATAGGATTTTAATTATCTTTACTAACTCCTCTTTGCCTAATAAACTACAAATGCCTTGATATAAATTAACGAGTGTGAGGGGAGGGGAACGGTCGAAGTGGTGTCCCCCGCCGCTGTCTCTAATAATTAGTAGCCGGTTGGCCGTACTGCTCCTATGCTGAGATAAGGAGATATGGTGGAAGGGAACTGTCCTTCGATACCGCTGGCCTAGAGACTCAGTCGGTATATTAGTTAATAAAGGATTTGACGACTAAGTGCCGGAGTTTCATTAGTATGAGCTGGTGCTCTTGCTTTATTGAATACAAAATATGAACTAACTTAAGACTTAACAAAAGCTCATGCAAGACCGCATTCCCGTGGCAGACCGCTAACCATGGACTTTTTCAGAAGTCATACGATCGCTGTCAGCCAATGAGACACGGCCACTGTCCATAACGGCCCATGAGCTTTAACGGCCCCCTGTCCATAACGGCCCATACATGAGTGGTATAAGAGTTTGTAATAATAATAATTATACTAATAATAAGTAATAATAATAATTATACTAAAAAATGGTAAATATTTATAGACGGAATTGGCCTGCTCAGCCTAAGCTGGGAGTTGGTTGTTAACTACTCCCCCCTTAAATTGGACATCGTCCTCGGTGACAGCCAATTCGTCGATGGACTATCGTAATTGGGATGCCTCTCGTTTGCGCCTGCAGTATTGTTGGAGCAGGACCAAGCCGCATAGTGTGAGGCTGACGGCGACTCCCGCGGCGAACCAAATCCTTGATGCACCTCCAGCCGACGCGTCGTCTTTGAGCTCCTGCATCAGACGCATGTTGTGCTCGTTCATTCGTTGTGGTAGTGGCTGACTTAGTATGTGATCGTGTCCCGTGATGTTAGTTAAGGGAGAGGCCGCGATTCCCAGGCTCTTTTCCACAGAGTAATTGAGGTTCAAATCCTTTCAAAAGTAAAAAGGTGGGTCTCTATCATGGTTGCTGTGGGACCGTCATCGATGGTAATCCTCGTAAGTTTTTCGTTGACGATTATTACTCCGTCGTCCACGATTGTAAGGGGTTTCAGATTGCTGAAACCTCGCCTGCACGTAATTGCCTGCCGCAAGGTTTAGTTGTGGGTTAGTGTCGTGGGCCGCCTTTTGCAAAATGTGGCCAAGTTGGTAGAAGCGCAATCGGAGACTGCTAGCACTCCGTCATCGCATTCCGCCAAGATGTTTTCTCTTATTTGTAGCATAGTATGGTAGTGTGCGACAGGGAAGAGCAGGACTTTTTTACAAATAAGCTTAACTCTACGACTGGACTGTGTAAAAACATTAGATTGAAAAAATGTATATCTTAGATACAGCCATAAGGCTAACTATGGGGACCTCCGTAAGCAGTTCGTCAAAGATAGATTGAAGGTCGTTGTAATTAAATATATTTATAATATTGTTCTTGACAAGTGCGAGCATGCAATTTTGTAACTCTGAAATAAGGATTCTATTCCTGGCTAGAAGTGTTTCGAAAAGGTGGCCGGCGTCAACTTACCCGTCCCTTCTTTCCTTGAGAATTTTATTTACTGAATCTGTAAGTTAGTTAATGTGCTTCTGTGTTGATTACAACCTGCCTATTGCTTGCGCTGCTTCCTTTGTTTTAATATTATAGAGGTCCTCCGCGTCGGCCGTGCTTACCACAACCTAGAGTGCCGAGTCCAGGAAATCTAAGCTCCTGGCCATTCTATCCAATAACGGAATATACTTTGCGTGAGAGAGTCGGTGGTTAGCGTGCTCGCTATAGACAGCAGTAAGATTAGTATTACGGCAAGGATAACGATATCCTGTTATCCTGTTATTACGATATCCTGTGGGGATATCGGTAGTATCGAGTTCTGTATAACATAAGGGCGAGTATGGATGGTGTAGAGGTTTATGTTATATTGTCCTTATGGACCACCCTCCCTTTAATGAGAACCGACGTGTTTAGATCTGTTTCTATGCGCTCTTCTGAGTAGAGCGGCGTCAGCTTATTTCCGAGTCTTTTATTATTGCGCAGGAGAACCTTTTCCCCAACTTCAAAGACTCTGTTTTGTCTTGAATTATTGATTCTGTCGAGGTTGGTCTGTTGCGCCTTGTCAATCTTGGCTCTAATAGCCGAGTTGACTTCGTCGCTGCTGGCATGGATAACTTCCGCTGGCCTACAATCCGTGACTGAGTGCAACGATCTATTGTATTCTACCGTAGCCCGCAAAATTATTTCCACAGTGTCGTCAATTTTTTTTATCGATTTTGAGGCTATTTCTGCCAAGGTGCTGTGGAATCTTTAATGATTAATGGCGCATTAATGACATCGATGCTGTATTGGTTTTTCAGCAAAGACGTAATCGTTTCAGACTGAGAATTGAAGGAAGCCTCATTGTCACAATAGATGGTTCTAGTTTTGTGGTAGAAATTTACCAATTGGATTATAGGGGATTATAGAAGATAAGGGCTGTACAATGGCGAACTTTGAGAACTTATCGATGCAAGTTAGGAAGGTCTTTTTGTCGGTAGAAAAAATGTCAATATGTAACATCTCCCCTACATATGAAGGTATTGGGGTGCTTCTTAACTCCTTTCGCTCGGGGTGGCGATCGTATTTGGCTTTATTGCAGACTTTGCAATTCGCGAAAACTTCGCTGGACACTTTTGACATGTTCGGGAAATAGTAGTCACGAAGAATTTGCTTGGCGTTTTCCTGCGCAGCCCTGTGGGCGCGGCTGTGTTCGGCATAAACGATTTCCAGCTGTTCATTGGTATTTGTAATGTCAGTTACAAAGTTTTTACAGTGCCAAAATTTCGTTGCAGGGAACTCCTGCCTCAAAGCGTGTTGAATACAAGCTAGTGTCGGAAAGTTGCAGTGGATCGCGTTTACGACGTTGGTGTTGATGATTTCTTTTACAGATTCCAAGTTCTATTGCCAAAAACAATGAAGTCTCGCCGAAGTGTTTGGTTTGCCTCTTCCAAAATAATTTAGTTTGTGAAACAGTTTAGGGGTTTATCCGTAGTCTCGATGGTGTATGAGAGCGAAAGCTCACTATGCACCGTGGCAGCATCGGACTGAGCCTCATCCTCTAGGTTGTTCAAGTGTTGCCGAGACAGTGCATCGGCTACAATGTTTTGCTTCCCAGGCGTGTAAAACAACTTCCCTTTGTTTTCGTCTATAAAGGCCTTCCATCGCTTGATTTTAGTGTTGGTGTTTTTGTCAGATACCGCGTAAGTCAGCGGCTGGTGGTCTGTGAAGATCAGAACCCCCTGAGTGCCGTAAAGGTAGTTCTGTAGTTTGCCTATGGCCCAAACTATCGCCAACCATTCTCTTTCGTTGGTGGCGTAATTTAGTTCGTGATCTTTAAGCGTACGCGAGATCATTGTAATGGGCCTCTTGTTTTGGGACAATACCGCGCCTACCACTGGCTGAAGCGTCGGTGGTTAGGTCAAATGGTAATTTGAAATCGGGGTACATCAGAATGACATCTTCTGATGCCAGGATATTACGCAGATGGTCAAACGCATTGCGCTGAATTTCATCCAACGTAATAGGAAGTTTTTTCGACATGTTTTTACTGACCGATCCGTTTTGCCCTTTGAGAATGTGAGTAAGGGGCCTGGCAATGGAGGCAAAATTCTTGATAAAGCTTCTGTAATAGCCCGCCAGGCCGAGGAAGGACCTGAGGCTAAACAGAGTTTTGGGTTCGGGGAACTCTTGTATTGCCCTGACTTTTTCAGGGTCTGTTTTGTTCCCCCTCTCGTAACTATAAAGCCTAAAAATTCTACGCTTTCTTTAAAGAATTTAGTCTTTTCTCGTGCCACCTTCATGTTGGCATCGATAAGCCGCTTAAGCACTATATCGATGTGCTTAACATGTTCGGTTTCGTTTTCGGAAAAATGATAACGGCATCGACGTAGACGTAACATATCTTGCCTATTTCTTCCCGCAGCACATCATCGATGGCTCTTTGGAAAATGATACCTGCGTTTTTTAATCCGAAAGGCAGTCGGCAAAATTCGTATTTCCCTCCATTAACTGAGAACGAGGTTTTTTCCCGATCTTTCTCGGCCAAGTATATCTGATGATACACTGACCTCAAGTCTAGGGTAGTAAAGTATTTGGCTTTCCCCAAGTTCGCCAGAATCATGGGAATGCTTGGCATAGGGTAGCGATCGGCAATTGTTTGCTCGTTTAGTTCCCTAAAGTCGATTACCAAACGCTTCTTCCTGATGCAATTATCGTCAGTCCCTTTTTTGTCAACTACCCAAGTAGGGCTGTTTTACGGGGATCTGGAAGGCCTGATTATGCCATTACTCAGCAGCTCCTTGATTTCGTTGTTAACAAAGTTTGCTGCCCCAATGGGTTAGGGGTATAATCTAGAGTAGACGGGTTCGTCACTCTTAGTTCGAATAGTGGCGATGACAGAGGTGTTGATGACAGAGGTGTTGAAAGTTTGCGCCTCGTTAGAGGTCGAAAATACCTTTATTCTTTTCAGAATAACTTTTTGAATTCGGCTTTCGGCGAATTTGATACCACTGTGTCATCAATTTTGATGAAATTAACGTTTTCACAGTCAAAGAACTTGAGCTTTTCAATAACGTTTCCGTATTTTATTACGCTGTCGCCTAAGTCCAATGCCACTCCTGCTCGCGTTAGCGAGTCGAACCCTATTATAGCATCGAACGTGCTCAGTGTGTCCAACAGAAAAAATGGGGCATCTAACCCAAAAATGCGCATTATTCACTTGTTCTTGACGTCACTGGAGCCGTGAATAGAGCTCACAGTGAAGGGGGTCTTGACCGGCATTACAATCCTTAGCTCCTTTACAGCCTAACGTAATTCTTTGCCGCCCCCGTTTCTATGAGTATTTTAAGTCTTCTACTAGCCAACTGTCGCTCGACGAACGGCAGTCGGGAGCGCTCCGTAAAAAATTAAGGAGGTCATTAAGTTCGGCAGTGTCAACGTCTTCTTCAAAGTCGGCCACTTCCGTTTCCGCTGTGGCGGAGTAACTTTCCTCCTGTTGGGGTTGGGCTATATTGTTAACGAGTTGGCGTCTTTGGCCCGATTGACGCTGGGACGAGTTCTGCCTTTTGTAATTATTATTACTTTGCGGCTTCCTCCAGCTTGTCTCCTGTCTGAACTTGGCCGTCGAGGGGTCTACTTCCATGGTAGGGAAGTGCGGAATGAAGGAATGAAGTGCGGATTTTTATCCTCAGCTTTCAATTGTCTTCCCTGACTTTTATTGTTGCGTCTATTGCCCTCATAATTCCGCGAACGCACTTCTTTCAATGCTTTTCTCAGCCTCCCGCTCTAAAGCTAGTGCGGACGGAAGGTCCTTAGGTTGTGCTGGCAGGACGAGTGATTTGAGAGGTCTTTTCAGCCCTGCAATGAAGGCATGAGGGCGTCATCCCTAACCTCCTTATTCAAGATCGTTGCCGTGTCCATAGTATGAGACATGAATATCTTGTTGGTGACGAGTGAGTTTCCTCTCGACCTCGTCATAATATATCATAAGGTCGGCATATTCTTGCCGAACCATTTCTAAATTCTGGCGTAGTACCCTTAGGGACGTTTTGTCTGCGTATGTGCAATCCAGCCTAGCTAGAATTGCATCGAAATTTAAAACGGTATTATGGGACGTGAGGAGTGATCGCGCGTTACCGCAAATTTTGTTCTTGATAATAACCACTGCTTCATAGTGGGTCTCGCTGCCTTTGTATCTCTTAAATACCTCATACGCATCTAATGCGGCCTGCCTCCACGACACGTATTCGTCATGGCTGCCACTAAAGGTTGGGAGCGATTTTACGATGTCTAATTTGACACCGCACTCTATGGTGGGGTCCGGTGTTACCCTTTTGTATACTACTTGGAGTGCCTGCACAGTTAGCGAGCTCACCTGGTTTCTAACTGATTCAATTTCTGCTCGCCAGCGCTGCTCCTGTGCGGTTAGTGCGACATTGACGGCATTTGTTATGAGCGCTTGTATCATTTCTGGGTTCATTGTTGGTTATTCTAGTTGTGTCGTTGTGTGATAAAATCCGATTTCTTCACTATCGTCACTGTCCACTTCCTGTTTTACTTCCCTGTATTCCCAACTCATCGGCCGCAAATGGGGCTGAGTAAGTTAATCGGCAGTAATAAGGGCGAAAATTTGCGTTTGCGCACGACGGTTAGTTGGACAACACCTGTTGCCAATTTAGGATCTTGCGACGATGGACAATTATTTCAGAGGAGTCACTACACGGTGGATGAAGCACAATTAATTGCAAGAGAAAATATAATAGTAAACCCGCAGAATTTATACATCCCAAGAAAAACTCCAGTTGGGAATTGGTTGGAGCGAAGCAACAGGCTTAGCAATCACACAAAATTTCTGTTTTTTTTTTTTTCAAAATAAACACGTGCAAAAAAAAGTATCTTTACAGAATAATCAAGGGAAAAAGGTGAGGGGCGAGTTTTCCTCTGCGTGATCGCCACTAAAAAATGCAATAAATAATTATTTTTCAAATAATTGTTTGTTGCTAGCTCTGGCACAAGTTTGTAGGTAAAATTTTTGTCGATATTTATTGACTTTTTAATGATAGGGTGTGGATAGTTCGTAGACACTTTATTTATTACAATATCACGTATTGACCTGGATGCTATCTTTGGCGCACAGTCACTTACATTTTATATTCCTTAGAGTGAGATTCGAAGAGTGATTAATTTGTTATATTATCCAGTAGTTGGACGCCAATTAACGAGTGTGAGGGAAGGGGAACGGTCGAAGTGGTGTCCCTCGCCGCTGTCTCCAATAACACAACCACACAAAAAAAAATATTTTTTCGGGTCTGGAGGTCAGACCATGTTTACTATATGTTTTCGGGGTCACTGAATCCGAATCCGAGGTCCAAAAAAAACCCAGCACGTCAGGGTTCTGACATAACCTCAAAAAACCTCATACAAAATTATATTGGACTCCGTGGGTTAGACCATGTTTATTATATGTTTTCAGGGTCGCTGAATCCGAATCCGAGGTCTAAAAAACTCCAGAATGTCAGGGTTACGACATAACCTCAAAAACTTGATAAAATTTGTATTTTCCGAGCGACCCCAAAAACATATGGTAAACATGACCTGAGCCCAGAACTCGGATCTGGGCAATAAAGAGCATGTACAAGGGCTGACAATAAAGTAAGGACTTAAATTTTTTTTTTTCATAGAAAATTACATTTATTAACAAAAAGCGATACACCGTTGAAAAGGCCAAGGTCTTGGCTACTTTTCTACATAATCGCCATTTTTTTCCAACACCTTGCGCATCGATGAACTTGTCTATGCCGGCAGAATACCACTCTCCGTCCGCCTCGCGTAGCCAGGCGTTGACCTCTTTCTAAACCTCCGCGTCACTATCAAACTTTTTCCCTCCGAGATATTTTTTCAGGGCGGGGAACATGTTTTAGTCACTTCGGGCCACGTCGGGACCATAGGGAGGGTGATCGACGCATCCGAGACCGACGGTCGGCCACTTCTCTCCTCGTCGTGAACATTAGTGCGCCCGGAATTGAACTCGCGGCTCTATTTACCCACTTTTTTTATGTCCATACACTTTTCCCCGTAAACTTCAACTAGTTGACGATAGATTTCAATAGGTTCCACCTTTTTCGCACTCAAAAAACGTATTACAGAATGTTAAGAGGAGCCCTAAATAAATAGGTCTTACTCCAATGAGCTCCTTATGGAAACTGATTTTATTCGTCAAAGTTTTCTTATAAGTACGATACATGAGAATCTTAAATCTATGTAAAACTACTTGTCAACGCACTGCACGTTGACATGCTATGCGACCCTTTCTCAAGTGCGGATGCGCATATGTTTGTGTTATTTATGTTAGGCTGCAGGGGATCGGTTTTAGATTATGCTGTTTGACTCGTATTTCATGGGTCCGATCCCTTGAAACTCTAACTTAAGAATTTCTATACAAAATAGTGTTCAATGCTTGAACATTCTGGAAAGGTCCACAAAAAGAGGCGTAAATTTTATGTGTTTTGGATTAATATTTTTTGGATAAATTTGATGTTACTTTAACCTTTTCTTCGATTATAATTTTTAGTGGACTGTATAAATGTTTGTTTTCGTATTTTGTTAATACATTTTTTTCTTTTAATAATTTGTGCAAGAATTATTTAATTTGAATTATAAATATTTTAAAATTATTCAAGCTTTTATATGTTATGTTCAACCTAATGTTTGAACACAGAACGCAATTCGCACTTGGACGCTGACGCGAGGGGTACCTCCATCGTTGACGGCTGCTCAGCCAAGACTGAGCGGTCGGGGAAGCCTCACCCAGCAGCAAATTGGTAGTGGGGGAACCAGGAACACGGCGGTGTTGCCAGATTTCTCCTAGCGCGTGATTCGGCGAAGTTGCAGCGTTGGAGACCTTACTTTATTGTCAGCCCTCGTAAGTCAAGATTTTTTAATATCGACAAAGTTAAATTAAAATTTGAAAAGAAAAATAAAAACGGAAAGAAATTAAGTGAGAAAAGTAAAAAAAAGATAATAATAATAAGATAAATAATACGTTATAAGTAAATAAACTAATAATAAATAATAATAATAAATAATAATAAAAAGATAATAATAAGAAATAATTAATTATAATAATAAAATAACCAAACAAAATGTTCACTCTAAATTAGCAAGGGAAATGAAAAGGTTTATTAAGTGAAAATTTGACTTCAACTTCAAGTGTGTTATCCTTTTTTCCTTGTGTTATATTCCTGCAGTGATTCGTTATTAGAAGTAGACACGGTCATGGAGCAGCTCACATACAGTCGCACTCGATTCGTTTGTGTTTTTTTTTTACGGCTATCTTTTCTCTAATTTTATGTTTAAAGGTGAGTCCGACAACTTAATCGAGCTGTTTAACAAATTTATTTGAGGGGAGAAAATATCTGATCGTCAGTAACAAAAGGTTAATATGATAAACCCTCAGGAGTTGCAGGCTTTCATAGGTGCTGCAGTAACTTCGGCATTGCAGTCACAGAAGGAGGGTGTTGAAATTAAGGTAAAGCTGGCCACAGACCAGTTGAGGGCAAAAACTTTGTCGGTTCCCGAGGTAGTAGTGTACGAACCAGTAACAATTATGGGCAGAGTGGAGTGTAACGAGGGTCTAGATGCTGTAAATCACTGGCAGATTTAGGTCAGAGGAAGCAGAGGTCAGAGGAATCACTAGCTGCGTATGAAACATTCAGGCCCTATGACGGCAGTTCAAGGCATCATCAAGCCGTTTTTATAATTCGTAATCGTATTAAAGGGGCTGCGAATCGTGTTTTAGCTTCCTTTAATACAGTTCTTAATTTTATAAAACGACTATGGCGCATGAGCCGTATCAAGCTAGCCTTATGAACACATAAGGGAACACACAGGCAAAATGCGTCGCGGGTATTTCTGGTATAAAGAAAAGCCTCACAGACATATTACCTCACAGGCAACTCAACCTAAAGATTTGCCATCGGCTCCTCGTCAATTCAGCGCAGCAGCATGTGACCCAGTAGAGGAAATAGAGGATGTAGTAGAGGATGTAGATCCGTCGTCTTTAAAATTTACGCAGCCTACCAACTTTCAGCAGCAACAGCACCAACAAACACTTGCTAAGGAGCCACCTATTCCTCAATTTTTTGGAAGTTGCAGAGGGGGAATTATGTATAAGAGGTTTGCAAGTTTGCATAGGGTATCTGTATCGGTTAATGTTACAAATATAAGTGACATAATTGTTCCACCCGAAGTACAGATAGAGTTTTGGCTGTGATGTCATCATTTTGGGAAATGATGTTTCCCAATTTGAATTATTTTACTGCCCCGAATAAACTTCTGTCCTTTAAGACAAAGTTTGTGGCTTATATCCGAACGGAGAATAACGATTCAGTTTATTCAAAAATGTATCGATTTCTCATGGGATCTGCACATTACGTATACAAGGAGATCAAAGATCTGTTAGAAACGGTATTATCCGACCATCAAGTTCCCCCTATAATAACCCTATATGGGTTGTGGGAAAAAAGGGTACAGATGCATCGGAGTCGCCTAATAAAAGACTTGTTGATTTTAGGACATTAAATTCGAAGACTATTTCCGACAAATACCCGATGCCGAGTATTTCAATGATATATTCAAAACAATCTATTACACAACCCTTGACCTTGGGTATCACCAGATTTTTCTAGCGGAGGGTGATCGAGAGAAGACATCTTTTTCGATCAATAGTGGAAAATACGAGTTCTGCCGATTGCCTTTTGGCCTAAAAAACGCTTTCAGGGAGTTTCCAAAGGAAAATCGACGATGTCCTTTAAGATAAAATTGGTCTTTCCTGCTATGTCTACGTATACGACGTCATCGTTTTCTCGAAAACAAAAGAGGAGCATGTTTCTCATGTCAGAAGTCACAAGAAGAAAAATCACAATTTTGTATGGAATGTGTTAGGTTTTCGGCTTTATCGTCTGTAATCTATATATATAAAAGAAAGTCGTGTTATGTTACACCGCTTATAACTCAAGAACGGCAGAAGAGATTTGAGTGAAAATTGGTAGGGAGGTAGCTTAGAGCCAAGAGACGGACATAGGATACTTTTTATCCCGTTCGAAAGCGTTCCTCCCGTGCCCATACTTTTTTATTTAGGCAGACAGCTAAGAAGAAAATGTCAAATGAAAATGTCAAATGTCAAAATGTCAGTTAGAAACGAAGTCAAATTCAAAGTCAGGCTCTGAAATTTAACAACGAACCAAAAGGATTGTGTTGCGATTCCGGGAAAGTGAAATTGCCTCAACTTGAAGCACCACCAGAGCCTCTGCACTCTCTATTGATCTATATATATAAAAGAAAGTAGTGTTATGTTACACCACTTATAACTCAAGAACGGCAGAATAGATTTGAGTGAAGATTGGTAGAGAGGTTGCTTAGAGCCAAGAGACGGACATAGGATACTTTTTATCTCGATCGACAGCGTTCCTCCCGTGCCCATACATTTTTATTTAGGCAGACAGCTAAGAAGAAAATGTCAAATGAAAATGTCAAATGTCAAAATGTCAGTTAGAAACGAAGTCAAATTCAAAGTCAGGCTCTCAAATTTAACAACGAACCAAAAGGATTGTGTTGCGCTTCCGGGAAAGTGAAATTGCCTCAAGTTGAAGCACCACCAGAGCCTCTGCACTCTCTATTAATCTATGTATATAAAAGAAAGTCGTGTTAGTTACACCACTTATAACTCAGGAACGGCAGAACAGATTTGGCTGAAAATTGGTAGGGAGGTAGCTTAGAGCCGGGAGACGGACATAGGATACTTTTCATCCCGTTCGACAACGGGAATTATACTCCTCCGAAATGGCTGCTTTTATAGTAATGAATAACAATAAGTAGGCTGTAAGCGTAACATATTGTACATTTATGTGTGTGTCATATGCCCCTGAAATAGGGATCCGCCGATTACTTATCTACAGTCACCACTGCCAAGAAAACGCAATTGGGCCAATTTTAGTCATCAAACAGTCAATTCTAGAGCTGCGCGAGATAGAAGAATACGAGATCAGGAGAACAAATTTATCAAGGTAATGAAAAGGCGCGTGTAAGCATGGCGCAGTTACGTGAATCACAATCGAAAGATGCACGAGATGAACATAATCAACAAAGACCACTTTTCAAAGAAGAGAAGCGCACAGATTAATAGTTAGAAGAAGAATTAACTAACAACGGCAACAAGTTTATCGAGGATTCACATCTGTGCAATTTCTTCGACTAGCATTCCAGTAAGAGCCTGATATTGAAAATTCTGCTTATTCCAAAGTGATTATTGTGAACATTCAAAGTGAAAGTTCCAAAGTGAACATTCCTTATTTCGCTTCTTCCTGCCGAGTTACGATTAAAAAAATGGCAACGCATTGGCCATTGCATCTTCTGGCGTTGCAGCAACCTTATTAGATGGAGGCATAACAGCTCATTCAGCACTTAAGCTGTAAAAACAATCGTCTATGGGCATAGTGCCCATATTTTGGATGAATGCACTATAGGACGTAAAAATTCGCTTGGGGAATTGGATTGGTCATTTAGGGATATAAGGAACAATGATAAACTATTTTACGGCCCTTTGTTACTCCTTTCAGGTGTTCACGGTTAACGTACGCTGATGAATTCAATGCTTGCTTAAAATCATCGCAACTGTGGCGTAATGTTGAAAAAGAACTGACCAAGAATATGCGCGATCGAATGCTTCAGGATCCATCCTTGCTCTAAACAACTGTAAGATATTGGCGAGGGGAATTTTGTTGAACGTGAAAATACTGGATGTACTTGAAATACTGAAAAACATTTATTAACCAAAATAAATGAAGAAAAAACAGCTAGCCCTTATAGAAAACAAAAAAGGCCAAAACAACGTTTGCCGGGGTCGCTACTGTGGATATAAAATCGGGATTAAATAGGGTGAAGGCCATTAAAAAATTCAAAAAGCCCAGTAACTAAGCTAAGCTTAGGCCATTTTTGAGTCTTGCTACTATGGTTGTGTCCATGGAATATCACTATGGAATACGTCTGTTCATGTAGATAATGCCAAACTCAATGCGTTTGACTTAGGAAAATTTTTGCCTCAGAAGACGTAATTTAAAACTACCCAGATTTTTCAAGTCTGTTCGAACTGACAACAAACACTTTTTCTACAGGCAAAGGTGCGGTTTTATCGCAAAATAAAATACTAATAACCATGATTTCAAAAGAGTTAAAGGACAAGAAGGTTATTTACGGCAAAAATGAGAGGAAGCTTTTGTCTATTGTATGGGCTTTAGATACCTATATAGGGCCTATACTGAAAGCATTGAAAAATCGTTCAACAGGTACCTGCATGCTCTGAAAATGCTAAAAATACAATATCGGACTATCAACCTCCTGTTAATATGAGACTATGTATTATATAAATATAATTCTTATAAAAAATAAGAATTGGTCAACACCCTACATATGTCACCTCTCAACGTATATTATATTGGTGAGAAAAATGCGACGAACCAGAATTTATTCTGTGTAAAAAGCCGTACGTCCCTGCAGGCGCGGGTCAAGGCAGATGCCTGCTTAAAGTAGTAGTCGGTGATAAGTAGTTTCGTTTTTTTTTCTACCTAATATAGTAAGATAGCAATGATAGCTTTAACTTTACATAAAATTAAAAACATTTATTATATATTAATTTTTTTTTTTTTTAACGAGTTAAATTTTATTGTTGTCGCCGGAATGGTTCAGAACCATTTGAACATAACCGGGCGCTAAGAAAATGGGGTGAGTATGGTACATATGGGCCTAGACTACATATATACAATAATTTACAATTATTTACATTTGTTTACAATATTAGGGTAAAACACGGGAAGACCGATCGCTGGGATGGAATCTCTTTAAACGCCTAAGAGTTTGCGGGTCGGCCAGCCTGCTTGCCAGTGGATTTGGGTGACTCGTTCGCCTGTCCGAGTACCGCCGAGTACCGTCGTCGA
The DNA here is from genome assembly GCA_018153455.1 of Drosophila parabipectinata. Lineage (NCBI taxonomy): Eukaryota > Metazoa > Arthropoda > Insecta > Diptera > Drosophilidae > Drosophila > Drosophila parabipectinata. The sequence continues at coordinate 116,204 of JAECYA010000110.1, forward strand.
GTACCGCTGTGTTGGTTTAGGAGATCGCCCACCGGAACAAGGCGTAGGTCGTTTTGTCACATACCAGGGAAGTCCGGATGCCCGTCGAGCAGCACTACCCTCAGCCTGTTTAGCTGGTGCTTGGATGCGGTGCCCCCCATATGGCGTTGAGAATTTTCACCAGCGCTAGCACTCCTTTGGGTGGAAGAGCCTTGGCCGCTCGATTGTCGATGGCATCGGGACCAGGAGTCTTTTTTAAATTAAGCGCCCTTAACTGGAGCGTGACTTCTTGCGGCGTGGTGTGTCTGATGGGGCGCGCTGGCTGAAAGGGAGCGCGTAAGAAGTTTGCAACATCATCGCGGTGTGAAGCGTCTGGAAATTCAAAAGGAGTGAAGGTGGCAGACAGATGTTCAGCAAAAGCGTTGGCTTTGTCGGAGTCGTTCTTCAGCAAGCGGCCAGTGTGTCTTTATATTGGGGAATGTACAAGCGGCTGTCTTTTAATTCCTCTCGTTAGCTTCCATATCGAAAAATCGCTCCACTTCTCCGGGCCAGCTCCCTTCAGCAGGGTATCAATGTTCTTTTGGCGGGTTTTTGCTAGCAACCTACGCAATCTATGAGTAATGCTAGATAGACGCTGTTTAGTTGCAGGATCGCTTAGTTGCATACAGTGCCCTTGCCTCCGGGGTTAGTAATGACGCCATCCCATTAAGTGGGAGACCAGATTGGCGCCGTAGCTTTCTGGGCGGCTTCAGTAATTGTGGAGGTGGAGCTATCTACGTATGCATCCAGATCGCTGCAGGTTTTTATTGGTGTGTTAAGCACAGTGTAAGCATCGATGTAGGACTTAAAAGTGGCAACGTTTGCATGCGCAGGTAGCATTTTGGGGACTCCTTTATGGAATTGAGCTTCTTCATTTATTAGAAAGAGCAACGGGAGGTGGTCCTAAGATAGCTCGGTGAGTGGGGTAGGGGTAGCATGTGGCTTCTCCAGTTGATTCAATATCGACATTGACATTGGCCAGGACAGAGCTGAGCGTCCGGCCTCTGGCACACATCCTGTAGTTGTCCATCTGTGTTTGGCATTCCAATCACCTGCAGAAAAAAACTTATCTCCGAGATTGGAGAGGAAAGTCGTGAAGTCTGCTTCCGTCCACCTGATAGCAAGAGAGCAGTACACCCAAGCTTAACCGAAAGGTTTTAAGTTAAACCTTCCTCTTCTTAAAGAAATCTCGATGGAGACGGCTTGAATGTGCTCTTCCGAAAGACTGAATGAGAGTTGATGGGTTATGCCTGACTTGACGAAGATCGCTGCGCCCCCATGTCTCCGGTCATCCGGATGATCGGCTTTGTGCAAAGTGAAAAAAGGGATCCTGAGGGTGGACCGCGAGCAAAGACGGACTTCTGACAACAATGATCTCATTTGCTTTCGAGCTTATCCTATTGGGGTTCCAGCAGGCTATTTCAGCACTCCCATTGCGAGGATGGACGCTTCTGAAGAATTGCTTGCATTAGAGTCACAAGACACTCTCTACTAGAGACATCATCCTGTCGACCCTCATGAAAAGCTGTTCCAGTTTGGCATTCAGAGCGTCGTTTTCGGTGGATTGTGTTGGAGGGAGAGTATTTTCCATCTCTTTGCGAGGGATGAGTAGGTTCCTTTTGGCCACACTTGCAAATGATTCCTTACCAACGTTGGGTGAGAGATTGGTTAAAGGAAACGTATTCGATTCTGTGGCTGCTATGAGCTTTGATTGGGTATTTTGCTTAAATGCGACTTGCAGATATTTGCGGCGTCCTCTGAAATTTGCCGCGTGAGAGCTGCCGCAGTGAAAGCAGCACCTAGGGTCGTCTTTTCCCTACTCCAGGGTAGGGCGGTTTTCTCTGCATTCTCTGCAGATGTAATGCCGTTTTCAGTATGCTTTTGTATGTCCGTATTCCTGACATCTATGGCATTGTACAAGACCGGATTACTTGCGTGGCTTCTCCAAGGTCACTATGTGTCTGCAAACAGCAAAGGTGTTCTTAAGAAGCTTGTTATTGTCAGCCTTCTTAATTTCCACAAAACCTCCACATGTTAAGCTCAAGCTGTGTTGGCTTATTAAGAGGGGTATAGATGCGCAGAACGCAGTGACCCGCTTTCTGAAGGCACTCAATAATGTCCTCCGATGGGACGTCATGATGAATGTTCCTCATTACCATGCGAAAGGGTCGGTCTTCTGGCACCTGGTGGTGGTGAAAAACAGTTCCTTTTTCGCGGAAGTGTCTGGCAACAAGCCTGTAGGCGTCGGAGGAGTTGCACTGAACGGCACAGTCACATGAGTTTAGCGCTTTGATGGAGTAAAAGTCTCCAATAAGAGCATCCAGCTCTCTGCAGAAAGCAGAGTAGCTGACCAAACCAGAAACCATAATCCTTGGGACATTGGTAGATCGAGCGGCTTGCGGTGCGGCTGTTTGAGCTTGTCGTACACTGTTGGATTTGGCCGTAAGCCAAGTTGCGTCGGACTTCGTTGCGGCGGGGTTTATCGCTGCTTACGAAGTGGAAGGCCCGACGTCCATTTCTTCCTCGTCGCTAAAGGCTATGAAGCAGTTTCCAGACTTGGGGGTATAGCTTGTCTTCTTTTGGCTGACCTTGGGAGAGAGAGCGGTACCTGCTCTCTTTTTAGTTGCTCCTTCGATTGGCTTTGCGGTGACTTGCTGCCAGCCTGGGGTGGGGTTGCTTGAAGGTGTGCTAGTAAAAGCAAAATCATGCCTCGTAGTGGATGCAGCGGAACACAAACTGCAGCTGTCCTTTAGACCGTCTCGCAAACTAGCTCGTAGGTCGACGGGAGTTGCTCCAGCAGCATTCCTCATTGATTTAAAATCGATGGATTGTTTTTGGAGAGATTTATCCATTTTTAGCAATTAGAACTTTACCAAATAAAGTTAAGTAATTGACTAGGATGGGAGACAAATGCTTAGCCGGTCCTACGACCGCCTAGACTTGTGCAGGATAAATTACCGCTAGTGTGTCGCTGTTGCTTAGCTCAGTAGATCGCCTCGTGGAGATCAATGGACCACCAGTAATTGCCATATTTGGTGTAAATATACCGACACGAATACCATAAATATTGCGAATTGCAAAAGAGATCTCTCTACGAAATTCTTTCTCATCGCACGCCATTTTTACTATTTCAAAGCGGAGACTGAAAATGTTAATCAAAATGTATTTTAGTTATTATTACTTAACAAAACTTACCGTTCATGAAAGATCTAATTAATATTGGCACCACCTGACAGCTCATATTGACTAATGCAGAACCGCTTCCTTCAATAGTTCTTTCAAAGTCTGACTGCAACTGCAGAATCATTCTACAAAATTACAATTTGAATATCAGGTGATTATGCAATATAGCATTAAAAGGCCCCACCAGATTTTATTTTCAACTTAAGGGGAGGTTCTTTTGGATTTTTCCGAAAATTAAGCAAACTAAAATGAATAGACATACGAACTTATGCTTTTAAACTTTTGATTCGTTGTTTATTAACGATTAAAAACAAAAATTCAATATTCAGGAAATTCAAAATGGCGGATCTCGTAGACCTCTATTTTTCTGCTTTGTCGAGTGTAGGGCCGCTGGTAGTGAACCGATTTCCTTCATTCAAAAAATGTTTAAAAGTACATACTTTTTGTATGCCTTATACCTAAAATTGGCATAAAAAGTTGTTTATTTATAATTTTTAAACGAGATCAAAGTAAAAAAAAAAAAAGAGAAAAAATATCAATTTTTTTTTTTAAACGTCCATAAAATTGGTTTATTTTTACCAAAATTAATTGTCGTTAGGTATAAGGCATAGGAAATTCCATCAATTTTAATAAATTATATACATTTATAATTTAAGTTCACTACCACCGGCCCTACACTCGACAAAGCAGAAAAATAGAGGTCTATGAGATCCGCCATTTCGAAGCCGCCATTTTGAATTTCCTGAATATTGAATTTTTTTTTTAATCGTTAATAAACAACGAATCAAAATTTTAAAAGCATAAGTTCGTATGTCTTTTCAATTTCCTGCAATCCATTCTCAAAGTTTGCTTAATTTTCGAAAAAATCCAAAAGAACCTCCCCTTAAATAGTTTTTGAGTATTATATAATTTAATATAAACTACGAACAATACTATTTCAAAATAGTTTTGTCGAGTTATTTTAGTTTCGATGTAAGCCAAATGAATAAATTAGACAAGTATTTACGCAGTGAGCCCCAGTGAAACGGCAATAAACCATTAAAAAAGCTGAATTCAGGGTCAGAGTTGAAATTGAATTAAAATAAATTCTATTATAAGGATTTATTAAGATATATTAATTTGGTAAAGATATCCGATCCCAATAAAAATTTTTTGGATAGGCCAGTTCATCATAAAGAGCCTTCTAAATAAAAGGCTCCAATCTACACAGAAAAATACAAAATTTTTAACATTTCTGAAGGTTCAGGCATATGGCAGATATTTTTACAAAAAACCCATTTTGGTATTTTTACAGAATAGCAAATTTGGTATTTTTATAAAATACCAAATACTATCATTGTCGATCGTTGAGTACTACCTGGTCGAAATAAATATTGGGACACTTTTTTTTTTTAAATAAATTCGTAAATGATTTTTAATTTTTTTTGTTTTTATTTTATTTGTAAATATAGAGAAGAAATGCATTGAAAACAGATAAAACTTTTTTATTTTACTGATCCTTTCCACGAAAATATTTATTGTTATGTTAGCTCCCTTAGAAATAATTATTGGGACACTGTATAGAAAATAATTTTTAAAAAATTCATAATTGTAGAAAAAAATCTCTCTATATCTAGAGGCGGATATCTCTCTAGGACATCATTTTTCCTTTCAACTTGAATGGTCCTGATGGAAAAATGATGTCCTAGAGAGATATCCGCCGTGAACGCAAGTCCTGCTATACTCGCAATATTGGAGGTGGGTCACTGATGGTATGGGCCGCATTTGGATACGCCGGAAGATCGTCTATATGTTTTTGATTATTTTGAGAAAAAGTTAATTTTTCAACAGGATAACGCCGCCATCCACGTATCCAAAGTGTCAAAGCAGTTTATTGAGGATTAAAAAATTGAACTTTTGGGGTGGCCAGCTTGTAGTCCCTACCTAAACCCGATTTAGAATGTGTAGGGTATACTCTCAAATAGAGTATACAGCAATGGACGACAGTTTGAAAATTTGGCACAGCTCAAGAAGGGTTTTGTTGAAGAATAGGCCAAAATCGACGAAAAACATTGCAGGATTTGGCTAATTTAATGTCTAAACGCTTGGCTGAAGTCATTTTAAAGCACGCAGGCAATACCCACTATTAAGTGAGAAAATACAATTTTTTACAATTTTTTTTCTACAATTATGAATTTTTTAAAAATTATTTTCTATACAGTGTCCCAATAATTATTTCTAAGGGAGCTAACATAACAATAAATATTTTCGTGGAAAGGATCAGTGAAATGAAAAAGTTTTATCTGTTTTCAATGCATTTCTTCTCTATATTTACAAATAAAATAAAAACAAAAAAAATTAAAAATCATTTACGAATTTATTAAAAAAAAATAAAGTGTCCCAATATTTATTTCGACCAGGTATAGCAGCTATAGGATATAGTCGGACGATCCTCATGAAATTTGGTAGGTCGTATTATTTTCCTAAAAATATAATCCACAGAAAATTCCAACTCTCTAACTCCAAAATTTATTAAAATTGGATCAAAAGTTTTGATGAATTTTAAACGCCATGCAGTTGCGTGTTCCAAAGTTTTTCAATGGATTTTTGGTATACATATGTATCGAATCAAACTAAACAAGCTGGAAAAGATAACGGGCGGAGCCCATGTCTATTTACCCTTTCAGTTATGATCGGTTATATATTTATCGCAAATATCGGATTTAGTTGGGCGATCCATAAAGGGAGTATTATTAAATTAATTATTAAATAATATTTTATATATATATTTTATTATTAAATTAATTTCTTACAAACCCTAAAGATGGCTCATTTTCGATCGTTCAGTTATAAAGCGGCTCTATGATACATTCGAACTTTAGAAAAGAGATCGGTATGATTGGATTAGCTGGCCCAAAATAAAATCGATCGGCCTAACTTAAATTTCCGATCAATCTCTTCATGCGGAAGAGTTCGGAGTTATGACGAATAGCTGCCATATAACTGATTGATCAGAAATGCTATAACTTCGGTCTTTTAGAGCTAAAGAGTTTGAATGAATGTTATTTTTGGCAAAATAATGCGACATGCCAAATTTCATAAGGATCGGCCGACTATATCCTATAGCTGCCATATAACAGATTGATTGGAAATGACGCAACTTTCGTGTTTTTGAAGATAGAAAGTTTGTACTTCGTACAGATTTTTGGTCAGTTGATCCGACCTACCAAATTTCATAACGATCGGCTGACTATATCTTAAAGCCTCCATATAACTGAACGATCGGAAATGGTTTTTGGTAGAAATACAAACTTTGGTATGTTTGAAGATAGAAGTTTGGGACTTTTTGCGATATATTTGCGATATATATCCAGTTTTAACTGCAAGGGTACATATATCAACTTCGGCTCCGCCCGAAGTTAGCTTTCCTTGTTTTATTTGACACTTCACAATTTTTTTATGTTTTTTTCCACGAATCTACTAAGTTCCATTTTAAACAATCTACATTTTCCATTTTAAACAATCTTACTATCTTAGTTTATATTAAAATATGTATATAAAGTCGGCTATATATGCCCAATATCCAGCGCTGGAATAAGGGAGGAGCCCACTGCAAAAATCTCTAAGAGTGGGAGTTCTACGGCATATTGACATGACAGGCCGCGTAATGGAACCCGCTGTAAAAATTAAAACTCCCCTGGAATGTAATTTACCGGACATAATTTTTAATACTAAAATTAAAGATACGTAAAACTTATTTTGGGTGAACTTATTTGGGCCATCGCCAGACCTTGATGGGAGCAGCCATCAAAGAAAGGTACGGCAGCAATAAAAGCAAGAGGCACGAAAGAGCGCAGGATCCAAACAAAGGGAATCACGAAGGGAACAGTGGCTGGTGACAACGACGGGAGACAAGCGCCGACGGAAGAATCGGAAAGGCGATTAATTGAAGCAGTATCACCGTAACATTGTATCAATCAAGGTTCGTGAACTAAGGAGAACAATTAAGAAAAGCCATTTTTAATATTTCTGGGCTCGGGAAATCAAGTCGATTCAATTCGGTGAAACGTACCCATACATTTTCTAAACTAGCCATGGCAACAAAAGCAGTTCGTCACACAGCGTAGGAAGAGGGTCTACACAAGTAGTGGTGTCCTTTCTATACTAGATCATTCATAATTCACTGTGGCATGTTTTAATGCTGTAGTTATTGATCCTAAAAAGACAAGTGACAAGTATGACAAGTGAAAAAAGATAAGATACTACTTTTACTGTTATAACTACGATTTAAATACTATTTAAAGATATAATAAGCAACGTCAAATACTTCAGAGTAGCCTTTTCAAGTAAAACACATTTGCATCCCAACTATGTAGGCTATCTAGTAGAACCTAATGGTGCTTAGATAAGGCAAGACCCGACGCGAAAAAAAATTAGAACTAAAACTAGGCGAAAAAAACTAAACGGAAGCATCCGAATTGTAATTGGTTTTTTTTTATTTACATTACGTAGGGTTATACATTTATAAAATTTTTAATTTTATTTTGCGATCATGAATTAAAATATATTTAAATCATTTTCTGCATATACCACCAGAAACGTCTCGTCTTATTTACAAAAAACGCTTTCCTTGCTGCAAAACTTGGTGCCCATAAGTTACTGAGTGGGTGAAAAGTCCGTCGGCGCAAGAACACGACAATGCATTTCGCGTATTAATGGTACAGTATATGCAACGCACTCATCCCAACCTGGTGATCGCCATGCTGCTTCTCTTGTTTCTTTACGATCCTGCAGAGACTTGTAACCTATTAAAATATAAAATTAAAAATTAATAAATTGCATTGATATTATTATTGTATTGCATTGCAATTTAATACAACCAAGGTTAATTTTTTTTAGATAGGGAGAGAAAAATGAATATCTTATAATCAGGGAAGGAAACCATAGAAGGACCAATTAAAATGAAGATAGATAAAATGAAGACTATATTATTATCGATTTACACTTTCGCTTTACCCACACTTCAACAAAGCTTTAACAATTTAAAAAAAAAAAAAAAAAAAACAAGAAAGGAAAGCTAACTTCGGGCGGAGCCGAAGTTGATATATACCCTTTCAGTTAAAACCGGATATATATCGCAAACATCGGATAAAGTTAGCCGATCCTTATAAGAATATGATACTATAACCCAATTTATTATAATACAAAATCTCAAAATGTCCCAAACTTCCATCTTCAAAAATACCAAAGTTGATATATCTACCAAATACCATTTCCGATCGTTCAGTTATATGGCAGCTATAAGATATAGTCGACCGATCGTTATGAAATTTGGTAGGTCAGATTAACTGACCAAATCTAAAATCTGTACCAAATTCCAGCTTTCTATCTTTTTTTTTTTTTTTTTTGTATTATAGCTTTGCTTTTATTTATTGAATCTACTCTTAATTTTGAGACTAACAATAAGTTGACGAATCTTAACATTAAAATTTAACTAACAGTATACTAAGACTGCATTCTGGTTGCGCGTCCCTCAGGTCGGTCGCTGGGTGGGTAAGTCATTGCGACGAAGGCGTGAATGGTTGCTCAACCTTGTTAGACCTCTCGCCAGGTGGGTAGGGTGCACCGATAGCTTGGTTAAGTACTTTACCTTCTGTTCTGCGATCGCTTCTTTGACTGGTAGAATGTTTAAGTCGCGGTGTATGTTTTCGTTGCGAACGTACCACGGTGCCCCGGTGATTGTTCTCAAGATCTTCGACTGCACTCTTTGAATTATGTCAATGTTGCTATTGCTGGCGTTCCCCCATAACTGGGAGCCGTACATCCATATAGGTTTTAGTACCGAGTTGTACAGCAGGACTTTATATTCAAGGCTAAGAGTCCTGCATTCCAAGGATGGGATCGGCTCATGTTGAGGCTGGGGCTCATCTGATAGAGTCGGCAAAGTAAACGCATTGGTGGCAGGATTTGGTTGGAAGACATTTTTAAGGTGTTTGGCAAACGTGCTGGCTCTGTCTGCGTCGCTGCGCGCCCACCCGCTTGTGGAATTTCTAATAGGCATCACGGTTTCTTTCGGTGAGTTCAGAGTTGGGTGAGCTCTCCATAGTGAGTGTTTCGTACTGTTAGTTGACAATTGCTCTATGTAGCGGTGGTGGACATACGTTTCTTCTTGCTGTAGAGCTTGATCAAGTTGACGTGAGGCATGTTTGAAGCGTTGCTTAGCAGATGGCGATCTGTGACATTGCCATTCTCGACGTAAGCGTCGCTTTTCGAGGACGAGCTGTTCGATTTGTAGATTTGTCTTCTTTTGATTGCGTTGTGTGTTTATAACTCGAGCTGCAGAGACGAGTACAGACTCCAGCGAATTAACAAAACTGTCTACGTTGGCTTCGTCGCTGAGGTGAGGACTCAGCTCAATGTGTGAGCTGATGTACTTCCTGTACTTAACCCAATTGGTTTTATGTGAGGTCAGATTTGATGATTGATCCCATGTTCCTGGGTGTTGGAGTAGAGTAAAAAGGACAGGCGAGTGATCAGATGAAAGATCCAAAAGGCATTCGGCGCATATCAGATTTTTAGGAATGTTTTTGGTAATCGCAAAGTCAATTAAATCTGGAAGTTTCTTTGGGTCTGCCGGCCAGTATGTTGGTGTGCCAGAAGAAGCATAGTCTAGCTTGTTCTTAGCTTTGATAATTGCATTATAGAGCTGCTTTCCTTTTGGGGTCACTAGACGAGATCCCCAGTGTGTGCTTGGCATTGTAGTCTCCTGCTGCTATGAAGTGGTCTCCGAGTGAGTTGAAAAACTGCATAAACTCATCTTCGGCTATGGTGAAGCGTGGGGGGCAGTATACGGCAGCTAGAGTTAATTGCTTGCCAGTATTTAGGTGTATATTTATTGATGTGGCCTGTAGGTAGTTTTTTGCAAATTTCGTATGATAATGGTGCTTGATACGGCTTCTGATTAAAATTCCAGTCCCGCCGTGTACTTTACCGTCTGGATGATTTGTTCCATAGAATGAATATCCTCGTAGTTGGAAATTGTGTCTGTTCGTAAGATGTGTTTCTGAAAGCAGCATTACGTCGATTTGATTGTCTAGTAGGAATTGCGCTAACTCAAGTTTATGCTGCGAAACGCCGTTAGCGTTCCATGTAGATATTCGTAGGGAAGTCATTATTTGGATTGTTGTGAAACCAGCATTTGTATTAATAGATTTTGGTTTCGCATTAGATCTTGCATAGTTGTACGCATAAACGACATGAACTCCGTGAGGCTTTGTTGTAGACTGCATATCATAGCTTCCAATTTACTTTTTGGCTGCTCCGGCGGTTGATGCTGCTGAGCCGTGTTCGGTTCTTGGTGTGCTGATTGCGGCAGTGAGCTTTTTGAGGCTGGGGTAGCCAGTCCTGATTTTAAAGCGCTTGCGTATGTGACATTTTTGTCAGAGTTTATAAGTCCTAGTGAGGATCTGGCTGCAGTCGAGAAGAAGACTTCAGGGTTTGTCCTGGAGGCTATGAACTGATTATTTTGGGTGCGGGCAGTAAGTCCCCTCTGGTGGATGCGACTTTTCAGCTCCTTATAAACTGGGCAACCTCTATAGTTAGCAGTGTGATTTCCACCGCAGTTGCCGCACTTTTTCGAGTTTTGGTCATCTTTGCTCGCTGGGCAGTGTGCGGAGTCATGAAGCTCACCACAAACTACACAAACTGGGCGCAGTTTACAGTAAGACCTTGTATGGCCATATTCTTGGCAGTTCGCACATTGTACCGGGCCATTGCGTTTGTGCGGCTCCTCAACTGTAATTCTGCGGTGCAGCAGGAACTGAAGATTGTATATAGGGTGCACTTCGTATTTCTTGAGGGGCTTAATTTGTGGTTCGAGTTCAACCATAAAGAGTGGCTGCGGCTTTCTATCCCTGTTAGAGATATTGAACACTGTCTTAACGCTAAATCCCTTTTCTTGTAGCGCCTTTGTTATCTCTGCAGGCGGTACTTCGGGCTCTATGCCCTTAAGTACGACTTGCAAGCCCTTGCTGCTTTTTAGCTGATACGTATAAAAGTTCTTTTTTTTGTCGGTGAGGTATTTTGATAATACTCTGTAATTATCTTCAGACTTCGTTTGAACTTTTGTTTCCTGGATATTGCCCTTTACGAGTGGTATTATGTGAAAGTTGTCCTTGCCAATGAGCTCTATAATTTTGTTGACAAGAACGTTGGAACTTTTTTCTCGTATGTATATTGGCGGGGGCTTAGGCTTCCTTTTTTCGACTTCTGTAGATTCGGCGTCATCCTCATAGTCTGCCAAGATTTTAAAACGGTTTGAGTTCGTGGGCGTTTCTATTGCGGCTATGTTAGCATTGCCACGGGTTATTTTGCGTTGGGAGTTTAGGGGGCTCAGCTTCCTTTTGATTTGGATGTAACGATCCATACCAGTCTGCACAGCCGGCTTGATATTTTCTTTGTTTTTGTTCTCTTTTTCGGGCAGCACAGCGGCTGAAGTATCAATGCTTGCGTTGCTAGCTGATGACGTCGTTAAACGCGCTGTCGTTACAGTAGCGGTTGTTGTTGTTGTTACGGTTGACGTTGTCAAAGAGGTTGCGGTGCTAGTTACTGCGCTCTTTGGCTGCAGAGACATCGATGGTAGCGAGGGGGGAGCAAGAACGCGCTCTCACGCTCTCTACGTTTAAGAATTCGGCCAAGTTTGGGGTAATTGACCGTGTTTGGGATGAGCTTGCATTACTTTCGGTTGCTTTGAAAGTGCAGTAAGCGTTGTTTCTTTGTACTGAGAGCCGTCTCTCGTCTTGCTCACGTTGACGTTGTGTGCTAACGTCGTTTAGACTCATTGCAATCGAAATTGATATTGTTCGAGTTTTAAATGTTATGTTTTATATTAATTAATTAATTAATCAATATAAACATTAGCGATTTCATCGCTGAAAGCGTCTTTTCGCGTTGTTGTTGATTTACGAAACCAGTCACTGCACTTTTTGATATTGTTGAATGTTTTTTTCCCGGAGCACAATAAGTACACGTCTGCATGCGACGACGATTCGCGAGTCTATCTGACATTAGATGCCTTACAATTTTTCATTCAAATCTCAATTTCGAAAAAAGGCGACTTACGATTATTTAATTAATTAATTAATTTAATTTAATTAGTTATGTTCTAAAAGTGTATATAAAAAATTGTTGAAAACACCGGAATGAAATGAAAATGAAACCCATTGAAAAGGTGGCATCCCCTTAACTTGGCTTTTCTGGCTTTTCCCCTTAATGCTTTTGGCTACGAAAAATGTAATTGAATATAAAAAAGGCATTTTTTCGCGTTGTTTGCTGCTGACCAAACCTCGGCAGCAAGAAGTTATGAGAAATGAAACGTTTCGATAGCAAAACGATAACTAAAAACTTGTGAAAACCGGAGCACCTAAAAACGAAAATCTCGGTTTTGGTCCCAAAACGAAAACGAAAACTTAAAGTAAAAACCGGAGCATGCCTGATAATATAACAAATGTAGCAGGATTGCTACTTATAGTATATATATATTAGCTATAAGTGTATTGCATAACTGTAAACTGTTGTAAGTGTAAGTCGGTATCGTTGCTTGTTGTCGGTTCTGGCTCTCTCTCTCTTGTGCTCTCATCGCTCTCATTGCGCTTTCAGCGAGTGATGAGGTTTGATGCTGATCGCGATTTGAGAGCGGAGTCAGTCGAACACCAGCAGCGATCCGAAGAGGATCTAGTCAGAACGAATAAAGAAATTAGAATAAGCAAAGTTTTTGTGTTTTACTCCAGGGACATCGTTATATCCCTACACAAATAATAAAAATATACGTTGAATATACGTTTTTATACGTTGAAGGATCGTCGTACACTGTGAGCTTTGACTTTTGTCAATAATATAGTCGCTGACAACATTGATTGCCCCTTTTTCCTGGGTCTTATTAATTGTAATGTTCCTCTAAGGGATCTTCGTACCTTTGTCCCCTTTCGGATCAAATATTGCAGGGCCAATTATCTATTAAATAAGCTGATTGATCAGGCTGTTTTTGATTTTAAATCTTTGCGCCTAGCCTCTGAATTAAGTGTGGCTCTGATAAGGGTGTTAAAGGCTTGCTAATCAGGCTATGTAGGCCATTTTTATGTAATACCATATGTAATGTTCTGTTCCAATAGAACAGAACGATCATTATAATGCTTGTTAAGTCCAAGTTTAGATTACGCTAGAAGATATGGTATTTCTTGTTTTGGGAAAGCTCAGAGTGTTAAATGGGAAAATACATATTTGTATTGAAAACATTTTGAAAATAAATTTTTATTCTAAAAAGATGCTAAGTCTATCGTACAGTTCTTTAAAGTTTTAACGCGTTTTTTTTTTAAAACCACCTTTTTTGGGAGGGCCGAAAGTTATGCACTCGAGCAAATCTTAACCGATCGATCAGAAATTTGTTCAGAATATTCAAAATGCTTTATCTTCCAATATGCGTAGTACTTTTCGTATTATAGTGGTAACTTTTTTAATGTCAATAACACAGTGCGACAGTGATTTGGAACTTTTGGTATCATTTTTGACACATATCAATATTGTCTCGTTGATTCTGAATAAAACAAGACCATGTTCATTAGGAAATTATGAAAATTGGTGAAGTTATAATGATTTTCCCAAAACAAGTCAGTCCAATCTTGCTAACGAGACCAACATCGTTTTATTCAGAATTAACGAGACAATATTGTCAATATATATACATATGTGTCAAAAATGATACCATTTCTTGAAAGTTGTACCGAAAAAATGGCGTCAAAGTCCGAAAAACACGACAAAAATTCAAAAATGTCAGTTTCCTGCGTAAAAATTTTACCTTTTTTGTTAAAATAAATTAAAGATCTATTTTTTTCTTCAAAAGCTCCAACATTTAACTATGTATAACCACTAACCATACAGCATATAGACAACCCATTTCATACAACGAAAATGGACGCGAAAATTTCTTGCGACAGGCCCCAGCAGGACCCAGAGCGGATTTCTTACGCTCTCTTACGCTCATCGTTCGTTCATCTTACGCTCATTCTCTCATTAAATGTTTTCTGTTTCTCAGTCTGTAAACCAGGGGTGCCCAGCCCCATTGCTCTCGGAGCTCCTTTGTTGTTGGAATTGCTCGTTATATGGGAAATGAAATTTTATATACGTGTGTGGCTCGTAGCATAGGCAAGGGCTAAATACAAAAACAATTTTTCGTTTTTCGAGTTAAGCAACAACAATTGTATAGTGTCTCAGTTTTTCGTACTAATACGAAGGCACTTTGTTTTTTATTACCGAAAACTTTTCACTGAAAAAAATTACTTTTGGTTGAGATCTCAAAAAGAATGGTTAACATCTGAGCTATGAATTTCTTTTATTTATAACTTTATTACAGTTTTTAATTTTTATTTCATAAATATTTTTGTATTACTTTTTTCCATTGAAAATTGTACTATAATTTTTTCAGTATACCGACATGACTTGCAAAAAAAATTTCTAGCTTTAATGTATTGGTGATTTTTTGCATTGGTATTCGAGTTTGCTCTGTCCTATGCTGAGCTTGGGCACCCCTGCATTAAAGCTAGAAATTTTTTTTTAGAAAAAAGTAATACAAAAATATTTATGAAATAAAAATTAAAAACTGTAATAAAGTTATAAATAAAAGAAATTCATAGCTCAGATGTTAACCATTCTTTTTGAGATCTCAACCAAAAGTAATTTTTTTCAGTGAAAAGTTTTCGGTAATAAAAAAACAAAGTGCCTTCGTATTAGTACGAAAAACTGAGACACTATACAATTGTTGTTGCTTAACTCGAAAAACGAAAAATTGTTTTTGTATTTAGCCCTTGCCTATGCTACGAGCCACACACGTATATAAAATTTCATTTCCCATATAACGAGCAATTCCAACAACAAAGGAGCTCCGAGAGCAATGGG
Organism: Drosophila parabipectinata; assembly: GCA_018153455.1. NCBI lineage: Eukaryota > Metazoa > Arthropoda > Insecta > Diptera > Drosophilidae > Drosophila > Drosophila parabipectinata. The sequence goes on from JAECYA010000110.1 coordinate 131,333, forward strand.
GCTGGGCACCCCTGGTTTACAGACTGAGAAACAGAAAACATTTAATGAGAGAATGAGCGTAAGATGAACGAACGATGAGCGTAAGAGAGCGTAAGAAATCCGCTCTGGGTCCTGCTGGGGCCTGTCGCAAGAAATTTTCGCGTCCATTTTCGTTGTATGAAATGGGTTGTCTATATGCTGTATGGTTAGTGGTTATACATAGTTAAATGTTGGAGCTTTTGAAGAAAAAAATAGATCTTTAATTTATTTTAACAAAAAAGGTAAAATTTTTACGCAGGAAACTGACATTTTTGAATTTTTGTCGTGTTTTTCGGACTTTGACGCCATTTTTTCGGTACAACTTTCAAGAAATGGTATCATTTTTGACACATATGTATATATATTGACAATATTGTCTCGTTAATTCTGAATAAAACGATGTTGGTCTCGTTAGCAAGATTGGACTGACTTGTTTTGGGAAAATCATTATAACTTCACCAATTTTCATAATTTCCTAATGAACATGGTCTTGTTTTATTCAGAATCAACGAGACAATATTGATATGTGTCAAAAATGATACCAAAAGTTCCAAATCACTGTCGCACTGTGTTATTGACATTAAAAAAGTTACCACTATAATACGAAAAGTACTACGCATATTGGAAGATAAAGCATTTTGAATATTCTGAACAAATTTCTGATCGATCGGTTAAGATTTGCTCGAGTGCATAACTTTCGGCCCTCCCAAAAAAGGTGGTTTTAAAAAAAACGCGTTAAAACTTTAAAGAACTGTACGATAGACTTAGCATCTTTTTAGAATAAAAATTTATTTTCAAAATGTTTTCAATACAAATATGTATTTTCCCATTTAACACTCTGAGCTTTCCCAAAACAAGAAATACCATATCTTCTAGCGTAATCTAAACTTGGACTTAACAAGCATTATAATGATCGTTCTGTTCTATTGGAACAGAACATTACATATGGTATTACATAAAAATGGCCTACATAGCCTGATTAGCAAGCCTTTAACACCCTTATCAGAGCCACACTTAATTCAGAGGCTAGGCGCAAAGATTTAAAATCAAAAACAGCCTGATCAATCAGCTTATTTAATAGATAATTGGCCCTGCAATATTTGATCCGAAAGGGGACAAAGGTACGAAGATCCCTTAGAGGAACATTACAATTAATAAGACCCAGGAAAAAGGGGCAATCAATGTTGTCAGCGACTATATTATTGACAAAAGTCAAAGCTCACAGTGTACGACGATCCTTCAACGTATAAAAAACGTATATTCAACGTATATTTTTATTATTTGTGTAGGGATATAACGATGTCCCTGGAGTAAAACACAAAAACTTTGCTTATTCTAATTTCTTTATTCGTTCTGACTAGATCCTCTTCGGATCGCTGCTGGTGTTCGACTGACTCCGCTCTCAAATCGCGATCAGCATCAAACCTCATCACTCGCTGAAAGCGCAATGAGAGCGATGAGAGCACAAGAGAGAGAGAGCCAGAACCGACAACAAGCAACGATACCGACTTACACTTACAACAGTTTACAGTTATGCAATACACTTATAGCTAATATATATATACTATAAGTAGCAATCCTGCTACATTTGTTATATTATCAGGCATGCTCCGGTTTTTACTTTAAGTTTTCGTTTTCGTTTTGGGACCAAAACCGAGATTTTCGTTTTTAGGTGCTCCGGTATTCACAAGTTTTTAGTTATCGTTTTGCTATCGAAACGTTTCATTTCTCATAACTTCTTGCTGCCGAGGTTTGGTCAGCAGCAAACAACGCGAAAAAATGCCTTTTTTATATTCAATTACATTTTTCGTAGCCAAAAGCATTAAGGGGAAAAGCCAGAAAAGCCAAGTTAAGGGGATGCCACCTTTTCAATGGGTTTCATTTTCATTTCATTCCGGTGTTTTCAACAATTTTTTATATACACTTTTAGAACATAACTAATTAAATTAAATTAATTAATTAATTAAATAATCGTAAGTCGCCTTTTTTCGAAATTGAGATTTGAATGAAAAATTGTAAGGCATCTAATGTCTTACTACCCTGTGAAATATTATAACTGAAAACCCTATAGTTGCGATAAAAATTAAGTTTCAATTTTATCGTATGTTACAGTGCTTTTCAATCTGCGCGCGAAATTATCGTATGTCCATACACATTTTTTGCATGGAAATACTTCAAATGCACAAAAATAAAGGAATACAATAACAAATGTTTCTAATCGCTTAAACATCTTATGATTTTGCTTATTGTTTGTAAGAGATGAAATAAAAAAAAAGCTTCTCCTGTAAAATTGGATTTTTCAACATACGATACTTTCGCGGAAATGCGTCGATATATGATAGAGATACAGTAGCGGACAATGAAATCCGGACAGGCAGAAAATATTACTTTTTTAGTTTTTTTGCAGCCAGCGTTTACTTTATGGAGTGAATTTGAAACAAATCGATGAAATTAATATAAATGGTAATTCAAAACATGTTCTTTTAAATGTCATTTTGTTTTATTTGGAAATAAAACGTATACATCAATACTTGATGGAATAACCAAAAATGTAGGCACAAAAAAATTTTTTTTTTTACTTTTCCTAGGTAACAAAAATTATTGAAAATTATTTTTTAATAGATTAGTATTTAACGTACTCATAAATAATTTTGTTTTGGTTCTTTAGTAATTAGTTGGTCTTCCTTGAGTTTTTAATATGGCCTTTATCTTGATGGCATAAAATCTACCAAGTGTTCGTTAGTTTTCTTAATTATGTCTTTATAACAGACACTTTCCACTGTTAAATTAAATTCTTATTTTTTTGGGTTTGTTTTTATGTAATTTAACTTTTAAAATAGGACTATGATATTGAATCGGATAGAAATCAATTAAAACTTTAATTATTGTTTAAAAAAATCCTTAAAGAATTAAAAAAAAAATATATATCCTTTTTTTTGCACGTTAGCAGGGACCTGAGTGGTCCTGAAAGATTATGTTTGAGGCATGAGAAAGATGCTCCTTCATTGAGGGTAGAAGGTGACGATTCAGAACACCTTGGAACTTTTCAGCATTCACAGTTCCATCAATTAATGCCAGATCACCAACGCCATAGTAAGAAAAGCATCCCCGGACCAATCGGCATGCTCCTTGCCTGACCTTTCGCCGTAAGCAATTATTTTTGAAGCGATTGTCGCGTTTGGGGAGCACCTAGCTCATACTATTATGGATTATTTTGGTGTCGTTTGTAACGTGTAACGGTGTGTGTCTAGAAGGACCCGTCCTTGCTTGGGCACGCTGTAGTGTCCGGCTCTTGCTCGTCGGCTTAGGGGGTGGTGGTCTTGCTTCGGACGGATCGCACGGGTTACACCTTAATAATCTAAAGTCCAGAAATTGAGCGTGCTAGCGACAAACAAATTGTAAGATTGAACCGGCAGAAATTTAAAGAAGTTTCAAATTTTATCGAAGAGAGTAGAGGGGTGTGTAAGCGCGAAAGTGTGAGCGAGGCGATACCACTGATGTATATGTGGTCGCGTTTAGCCCTCCCAACCTATGATCACCATCCTTGAGATCCACTCTGGTGACCCCTTTTACCCACGACCGCTAAGACATTAGCCGAGTTCAGATATTCAAACTTTAGTTAATTTTCATGATTCAAGATTGACACAGTTTAATGTTCGAGATAAACTTAAAATATAACATGTTGATTAGGGCCAAAATTTGTTCAAGATTTAAATGTTAAAATTATATATAAATGATGAAAATGAAGAGTAAACAAAAGGATTCATAATTAACGCTAGAAGATCTTTGAACTAAAAGTATCTAAAGAATTCTCAAATTTAAGTTTACGGTTTCTTTCCATATCTTCAAGTTGTTCTTAAAAAAAATATATAAAATGGTTTTAATAGCTAGGAATAATTCAAAATTTGTTTACGTTAAACTTTCTCCACACATAAATTTTAGCTTTTGAAATATACAGAAAGTCGCATTCTTTGCTTTAGTTTTACACACTACGAGGGAATTTCATAATTTAGGCAGAGTTTTAGATCTTTAGTTCTTTAGAGAGCGTAAAATATAAAAAGCATGCAATAAAAGTGACTCACGATTTTTACTCCAGATCCAGCGTAGAAAGATCGATCTTCCGCGAGCTGAAAGCTGTAAATTGACCCAAAGCGGTCTTCCTTGACTTAGGTGGTAAAAGAAATTTCATTCTGCGCAAAAATGTAGAGTTCCCTTATCGTAGCGGGCGCGGGAGACTTACTTTAACATGTAAAAGCTTTAAGCTTATATGTGCATGTGCATATGTACACGGAGAAAATTGAAACTCAAATAAAGTTAAAAATAAAAAAAATTATTTACTTAATTAAACTTCAAAACTCATATTAAAACTTCTTAGACCTTGACGTTAAAAAAATTTTGCAAAATTAAAATTAATTAATATTAATTTTTAATTTTTCTACACTTAAGAAAATTTCTTTAGGTTAGAAACACGTGATTTGAGTGATCTCATATTTTAAAATCTTAAAATTTTTAAAGATTTTGGCGAAAAAGGTACAAGCCGGTGAAACTAGCCAGGGAGCGAACGCTGGGCGATGACTTGGAGGTGTGGGTTCGTCCATTTTATTAGAAATTCGGAATTTTTGGTCGCGACATGGCCAAAGCTCGCGCAGATCGACGTACGATTATACCACTGATTATTATTTCCTGATTTCTGATTAGCTCTTCCTTCAAAATTCTGCTCCTTCTTTGATTCCCATTAAATTTGATTTGGGATTAAGGGCAAGAACTAGAGCAAAAAAAAATAACCCTAATGTTAGGGAGCACCAATCCGCACCGTTCGTAGTTTTTGTTACATACCTAGAGTTCCTGCCCATTCAAAATTTAGCTGTTGTGGGCCGGTTTGCAGATCGTTTGCCGGTGAAGACTTCCAATAGTGTATATTCCCAATTGTGGTTTAATTTAAAACAAGAAAGGAAAGCTAACTTCGGGCGGAGCCGAAGTTGATATACCCTTGCAGTTAAAACCGGATATATATCGCAAACATCGGATTTAGTTGGCCGATCCTTATGAAATTTGGTAGGTTGGATGAACTGACCAAAAATAGAATCTGTACCAAGTTCCAGCTTTCTATCTTCAAAAACACAAAAGTTGGGTCAATTCCGATCTTTCAGTTATATGGCAGCTATAGGATATAGTCGGCCGATCCTTATGAAATTTGGCACGTCGTATTGTTTTGCCAAAAATAGCTCTCATGTTAAATAAGAACTTTCTAACTCTAAAAACAACAAAGTTATACCATTTCCGATCGTTCAGTTATATGCAGCAGCTATATATCGGCAGCTATATCGGTTATATCGGCAGCTATAGGATATAGTCGGCCGATCCTAATGAAGTTTTGTAGGTCGGATTAACTGACCAAAAATAGAATGTGTACCAAGTTCTAGCTTTCTATCTTCAAAAACACGAAAGTTGGGTCAATTCCGATCTTTCAGTTATATGGCAGCTATAGGATATAGTCGGCCGATCCTTATGAAATTTGGCACGTCGTATTGTTTTGCCAAAAATAGCTCTCATGTCAAATTTGAATTCTCTAACTCTAAAAACACCAAAGTTATACCATTTCCGATCAATCAGTTATATGACAGCTATAGGATATAGTCGGCCGATCCCGGCCGTTCCGACTTATATACTGCGTGCAAAGGAAAGAAGGGTGTGTGCAAAGTTTCAAGACGATAGCTTCAAAACTGAGAGACTAGTTCGCGTAGAAACGGACAGACAGACAGACGGACAGACAGACGGACAGACGGACAGACGGACAGACGGACAGACGGACATGCTCATATCAACTCAGGAGGTGATCCTGATCAAGAATATATATACTTTATAGGGTCGGAGATGTCTCCTTCACTGCGTTGCACACTTTTGGACAAAATTATAATACCCTCTGCAAGGGTATAAAAATACGAGTTTACTAATGATTTTAAATCGGTAGAGACTCGACTGTCATCTACGACTGCGCACACAACAAAGAGATCGAACCGGGTCGCACCAAAGCTTTTAAAAGCATCTGCAGCGGAAATGACCCTGGTCTAAACTGTCATCCATATTTTAGAACCACCCGCTAATCTACCCTGATTATTACTCGAGTAAACAGGGTAGTCTAAATAGCTTAACCGGTAACACCTAGTTTTCCTAGCGCCACCTATTGCACGTTTCTGCCTGCCAAAGTTCTAACGTGTGATCTGTCCACTCTGAAGAACGGTCTCCTAGACTTTTCGTAATTAACGGCCATTTGAACCCGATAATCTTTTCATTAAATTTCGTATTAATAGTAACCTTATATTTATTTATGTTTTCATTTTCTATAATTTTTAATTACGAATAATTTTAAATTTTTAAATACAACAAATAATTTTTGTTTTGAAAAGTCCCTTCAGACCACCGCTACAAAGCCCCCCCACTACATTTAGGCTAGGGTATATTCACAGCGTACCCTAGACTGAAAACACAGCTGAAGGGACGCTATTGTCGGATGTCTTTAGCATGATACTTCCCTATAGAATGACCTTGTAAGTCTTCAAGCTCGTAATATAATTTTCCTACCCTCTTGCGAACTCTAGCTTTTACAAAGGCAGGTCCAAATTTAGAGTTATATCCGGTCTGAAAACAACTTTGTTTAAAATTCCGTCGGTAAACTTCTTGGCCTTCTTTGAACATTACTTGCCTAGCGCGCAGATTATACCTTTTGGCGTTTTGCTCGTAAGCCTTTAGCATATGTCTAGAAGCCTGCTGTCGCACAATTTCAAACGAATCAGATCTATTTAACAGCAGAGAACGATCATCCAGAAGATTCAATTTTCTAAGCAGTGCATACGTTGATTCTGATGTGATCATGTGCTGGCCAAAAACCAAGTAATACGGAGAAGTGCCTATACTCGAATGCACCGAGGAACGTAGCGCACAACATATATGATTGAGGTGCTCGTCCCAATCCTTTTGATCGGGTCTCAAATATGATCTGATTCCGGAAATGACAGAACGATTAACCCTTTCAGAAGCGTTGGCCTGCGGTGAATGTACTGCCGTAAAGGTGTTTCTGATCTCATATTTGGCGGTCAACTTTCGAAATGCTTCTGCGCGAAATTGGGAACCATTGTCGGACACAATTGTTTCCGGTACCCCAAATGACATGAATAAATCGTCTTCGAGATATTTTACTACCACTCCCGCGTTGATATTCCGAACCGGTCTCAAAAATACGTATTTTGAAAAGTGATCGAGAACGATAAATATTCCGATATGGCCAGTTCTTGACCGGGGATAAGGACCAAGGAAATCTATGTATAATCTTTGGAAAAATCGCTGACTTTCGGGTGCTTTCCCCAAAGGTGGTCTTAAAACTCCATTAGATGCCTTTGTGGTTTTACACACTTCACAGGAGTTGATGTATGATTTAACATCAGTTACTAAACCAGGCCAAAAATAATACCTCCGAAGTCTTTCGATCGTTTTATGAATGCCTCCATGAGAAGCAAGGGAACTATCATGAGCTTTGCTAAGAACTTCGGGAACTAGGGTTTTCGGAATCCACAGTGTTCAGGCGTACTCGTCGTGGGCCTGAATGCCCGTGAGATGTTCTGCTTTACGGTAGAGGTACCCGTCTTCCACTTTTAGATCGGGAAAATTTTGCCCGTTTTCCTTCACCTGTTTCAGCAATTCCAGATACTTTGGGGATTGAAAACAGTAAGAATTCAAATTAACTTTTAATCCCTCTCGCAAGTCGATTGCAGCTATTTCATTTTCGTTTACACGGGACAAAACATCAGGTACTACGTTAAGGGTTCCCTTACGGTGTTCTATGGTGAACCGAAATCTTTGTAGAGATAGTGCCCACCGAGCTAACCGAGTACTCAGGTCGGTGTTGGACATTTTAAAGAGGCGTGATCGGTGACGATCTTGAATTCATGCCCTTCTACGTAGGCCCTAAAATCTTTAAGCGCTACTATCGCGGCTAGACATTCTTGCTCCGTCACCGTATAATTACGTTGAGCCTTGTTCAACTTTTTAGATACGAAAGCTATCGGACGCTCGTCTCCTTCTTCTGAATCTTGCACTAGCACCGCACCTACCCCCGTCTTACTGGCGTCGCAGTGTATTGCGAAAGGCTTAGAAAAGTCCGGGCTACTTAGTACAGGAGCCTCGCACAAACAGCGTTTTAAATTGCTGAAAGCTTTAAGAGCCTCTTCGGTCAAGACGAATCGCTTTTTAGTCGTCATTAAATCAGTAAGAGGTGAAGCCAGGGAAGCAAAATTGGGCACGAACTTGCGATACCATCCGCATAAGCCCATAAATCTTCTTAAACTACGAAGATTTTTAGGAGCAGGAAAGCTACTTATCGCAGAGATTTTATCTGGATCTGTCCTTATACCTCCCTCTCCAATAATATGACCTAAGTATCGGACCCTCTTCATGCAAAAATGGCTTTTCTCCACATTAATTGTTAAACCCGCCCGCCTTATGTGAAGCGATATTTCACTTAAAACGTCCAGATGTCTCTCAAAATCTGATGAAACCACCAAAAGGTCATCTAGGTATATGAAAACTCAATCTCATTTCTGAGATTAGCCGGAATAACTTTGTCCATTAATCTTGACATAGTGCTGGTAGCGTTACACAGTCCAAACGGCATAACCTTGAATTGATAAAGCGCTCTTCCAGGAACTTTGAAAGCCGTCTTATCCCGGGATCTAGGATGTAAAGGAACTTGCCAGTATGCGTCTTTCAGATCTAAGCTCGTTATGTATTCAGCTTTAGGCAAGCGGCTAGGTATACCACTGATCTGCGGCAATGAGTATGCGTCCTTTTCGGTAAAACTATTTACTTTCCGACAGTCCAAACAAATCCGAACTTTGCCGGGCTTAGTTACCATTACTATCGGAGAGGACCAAGAACTCTCTGATTCCTCAATCACTCCGAGTTGCAACATACGGTCTATCTCAGCATAAATGGACTTTTCCACAGCTGGTGAGACCGGAAAGTGACGCTGTTTAATCGGTTTGACGTCCCCTACGTCGATTTCATGGTGTATTAAATTGGTCTTTCCAAGGCCCTCTCGAGCGAATGACGGAAAACAATTTACCACAATATCTAATCTGGCTTTTTGAGTGTCGGTTAACTCATGTTTGTTAACACTGACCCCACTGACGTTGCAATTTGGGACTCTCTCTATTTCAGCTATATTTAAGTGTTTTGGAAATAACTCGTAAGATTTCCAGAAGTCAACTCCTAAATATAAATCTTGCTTTAAAGATGGTACGATGTAAATTATAAATGTTTTGACTATGCTATCGAATTCCAAATCGACCTTCATAACCCCTAGTACCTGTTGAACTGTTCCATCAGCCGTACTCGCCTTTTGCTTGAGAGACTTGTAATCCAACTTATTGTCAACTATTTCTTTGGCTAAACTTCCTCCGAAACAGGATTTAGATGCTCCTGAATCCAGCAACCCGAAAACTGTACGATTTAACACTTTCACTGGCAGAAAAGGACGAGGGTCACGATAAGTCTTTGATACTTCACAGACATACTTAATGCCTCTTCGATATTTTCGGACATTTTGCCAAAATGATTTAATTCTAGCCCTACTTCGAGTCTTAAGGAGTTCTAACGGTTTGGTACTATGGCTTACCAGGCTTTTAATTTCTGAAATTCGAACTATCTTTTTGTGTAACAGGGATAAATCCGGGCTCATTTGTACATCCGGTGTTTTATTTGAGGCATTTTCTAATGCCCCATCTATTACTCGGTCATCGTTGACTGGTTGGACAGAGCACTCGAAGTCTTCGGTTTGTACTTCGACTTCGCAGTGCTGCCTTGAAGTTTTTTGAACACTTTAAACAGCTTGGTTTATAAGTGTCGGCAGCGCCGCAACCATAACAAAAAACTCGCCGTTCCGAAACACATTCCTGGTAACGGTGTCCCTCTTCTTGACAGTTCCAGCACACAAGCGTAAAGGCTTCAACCAACTTCTCCTCATCGGATTCATTAGGTTCCCCCTCATCATTTGGCACCAATTCGGAAACCTCTCTTCTAAAAGGGCTAATTTTCCCGTACCCATGAGTTCGTTTCACGTCTTCTAAAAAGGATTCTCGACGCCTGCATATCTCTCTTAATTCAGGGACAGTGTTAACTTCCACGTTTAAAATTTCGTGGCGGATCTCCGGTCTCAAATTATTTTTGAGTACTCGGACTAATTCGCCGTACTCCACGGTTGCTCCAACTGATCAGTCAACACTGATACGCTGTCAAAGAGACTATCAAAACTTTCATTGGGTTTTTGCTTCCGGTTTCGTATTAATTCCTCGATGTCGCCGTCATCTCTTCCCTGTCTAAACTGCATTCGTAGGGCTTCGCATAATCTATCCCAACGCACGACCCCAACAGACTTCTGAAACCTCCAGTAAAATTCATTCGCTTTTCTTCAAACAACACATTTGCATTTCGGCATAGTATCCCGAAATTTCCTTCTAACGTTTGGTGGGTCAGCGCTTCGACTCTGTATATGAAATTGTCTACTGTTACCCCGGTTCCAGAGTATTTTATTTTCCAACCATTTAGAATTTGAGCTACCTTATCGGGTCTTTGCTCTAACTCACTACCTCTGCTATGGTGTGACCCTGGAGACGCTATGGTCGGTCCTGACCTGATCCTGTTTGCGGAAATATTTCCCAGATTTATTGAGTCTCTATTCTCCGTAACCATTTCACCTTCTCCTCTTGGTCTTTCGCCTTCGTTCAACTGAAATGTGCCTGCGTCATTGGACGTGGAAACATTCGGTGCCCCTAATAATCGTTGTAAACAGGCTCCTACACAGTTTTCTAGTTTCTCGGACAGGATGGCTGAGAGTCTTTTCTCCATTTCCGATAACATCATTTCGTTTGCGACCCTATCACCTTCCAACGAGCTGGTAGAAAGCGAAGTACTGGGGTTTTGCCCTTTTTCGGTGGAACTTCCGCCATTGTCGCCTTGACTATAAGAATCACTAACAACTACACTCTTACTAGATTCCGACTGTTGAATCCGAGATCTGGAACGGGTTTCGCGCGCTTCTAACGCTTTACTTCCCGATGGACCACATTGGTACTTGCACACCGGACAGAGTCTGCTTTTCTGGAAGTGGGATTCTATACACCGCCTATGAAAATCGTGATTACACGGCGTTTTTAAAGATTCTGTTAACGATTCTATCTCTCCTTTGCAAAGAGGACATGTAGGCTTTGAGCTTTCTCCCGAGGCTGTCCTATCAGGGGATCGGTCCAAACCCATTTTGAACTATTTTTATATATATTAAAAGTCTAAAGATTCAACGACAAAAAAAAATTTGTTCCAGGAAAATAAAAAGATATCTCAACTGAACTCAAGCTTAATGTCACGCGTATCGAAGGTTTTCATTCGCTCACAAAGTTTCAACGCAAAAATTAAACTAGGTTCGAATTTCTGCTTAGAGAACAATCATCTCTAATTTTCAGAAAATTCGTAGAATTAATCTTTTAACGAACTTGGTCAATGCCTTTCCTAAAAATGTAGCCTTTGATTCCAAGTTTGTATCTATCGGATTTTTATTTATTTTTTTAGTTAGTACACTGCTCGTGACTAATGATACCTCTACTAGGAATAGGAGAGACTTCCATGGGTGTTACTATTGGCCGGACAGACAACTAACCTCAGTTTTGTAATCTGTATTCACGCAATAATTTGTTTTAACTCCGATGGCTATTGGATGAAATATGTAGCTATTTTCCGAGTTTAGCTTTGGACAGAAAAAGTTATACTAATATCATCTCTTCTGTTCTCCTCACTATTTCGGCTTTTAGTCAAACCTCTGGGAAAACTAAATTAATAAAAAAATAAAATTTGAAATTCTATTCGTAAGCGCCACTTTTCTTTATGATCATTAATAAGAAAAACTGTAACGTGTAACGGTGTGTGTCTAGAAGGACCCGTTCTTGCTTGGGCACGCTGTAGTGTCCGGCTCTTGCTCGTCGGCTTGGGGTGGTGGTCTTGCTTCGGACGGATCGCACGGGTTACTTAATAATCTAAAGTCCAGAAATTGAGCGTGCTAGCGACAAACAAATTGTAAGATTGAACCGGCAGAAATTTAAAGAAGTTTCAAATTTTATCGAAGAGAGTAGAGGGGTGTGTAAGCGCGAAAGTGTGAGCGAGGCGATACCACTGATGTATATGTGGTCGCGTTTAGCCCTCCCAACCTATGATCACCATCCTTGAGATCCACTCTGGTGACCCCTTTTACCCACGACCGCTAAGACATTAGCCGAGTTCAGATATTCAAACTTTAGTTAATTTTCATGATTCAAGATTGACACAGTTTAATGTTCGAGATAAACTTAAAATATAACATGTTGATTAGGGCCAAAATTTGTTCAAGATTTAAATGTTAAAATTATATATAAATGATGAAAATGAAGAGTAAACAAAAGGATTCATAATTAACGCTAGAAGATCTTTGAACTAAAAGTATCTAAAGAATTCTCAAATTTAAGTTTACGGTTTCTTTCCATATCTTCAAGTTGTTCTTAAAAAAATATATAAAATGGTTTTAATAGCTAGGAATAATTCAAAATTTGTTTACGTTAAACTTTCTCCACACATAAATTTTAGCTTTTGAAATATACAGAAAGTCGCATTCTTTGCTTTAGTTTTACACACTACGAGGGAATTTCATAATTTAGGCAGAGTTTTAGATCTTTAGTTCTTTAGAGAGCGTAAAATATAAAAAGCATGCAATAAAAGTGACTCACGATTTTTACTCCAGATCCAGCGTAGAAAGATCGATCTTCCGCGAGCTGAAAGCTGTAAATTGACCCAAAGCGGTCTTCCTTGACTTAGGTGGTAAAAGAAATTTCATTCTGCGCAAAAATGTAGAGTTCCCTTATCGTAGCGGGCGCGGGAGACTTACTTTAACATGTAAAAGCTTTAAGCTTATATGTGCATGTGCATATGTACACGGAGAAAATTGAAACTCAAATAAAGTTAAAAATAAAAAAATTATTTACTTAATTAAACTTTAAAACTCATATTAAAACTTCTTAGACCTTGACGTTAAAAAAATTTTGCAAAATTAAAATTAATTAATATTAATTTTTAATTTTTCTACACTTAAGAAAATTTCTTTAGGTTAGAAACACGTGATTTGAGTGATCTCATATTTTAAAATCTTAAAATTTTTAAAGATTTTGGCGAAAAAGGTACAAGCCGGTAAAACTAGCCAGGGAGCGAACGCTGGGCGATGACTTGGAGGTGTGGTTTCGTCCATTTTATTAGAAATTCGGAATTTTTGGTCGCGACATGGCCAAAGCTCGCGCAGATCGACGTACGATTATACCACTGATTATTATTTCCTGATTTCTGATTAGCTCTTCCTTCAAAATTCTGCTCCTTCTTTGATTCCCATTAAATTTGATTTGGGATTAAGGGCAAGAACTAGAGCAAAAAAAAATAACCCTAATGTTAGGGAGCACCAATCCGCACCGTTCGTAGTTTTTGTTACATACCTAGAGTTCCTGCCCATTCAAAATTTAGCTGTTGTGGGCCGGTTTGCAGATCGTTTGCCGGTGAAGACTTCCAATAGTGTATATTCCCAATTGTGGTTTAATTTAAAAAAATACGAGTTTACTAATGATTTTAAATCGGTAGAGACTCGACTGTCATCTACGACTGCGCACACAACAAAGAGATCGAACCGGGTCGCACCAAAGCTTTTAAAAGCATCTGCAGCGGAAATGACCCTGGTCTAAACTGTCATCCATATTTTAGAACCACCCGCTAATCTACCCTGATTATTACTCGAGTAAACAGGGTAGTCTAAATAGCTTAACCGGTAACACCTAGTTTTCCTAGCGCCACCTATTGCACGTTTCTGCCTGCCAAAGTTCTAACGTGTGATCTGTCCACTCTGAAGAACGGTCTCCTAGACTTTTCGTAATTAACGGCCATTTGAACCCGATAATCTTTTCATTAAATGTCGTATTAATAGTAACCTTATATTTATTTATGTTTTCATTTTCTATAATTTTTAATTACGAATAATTTTAAATTTTTAAATACAACAAATAATTTTTGTTTTGAAAAGTCCCTTCAGACCACCGCTATACGTTACAAAAAAGACGTTTCGCCAATCATGTACAGTCCAAGATTCGTGTATCTTGACCCACTGTAGCCTTTTCTGGAGCATTTTTGCGGGTTTTTCGCTGTTCGCCGGCCATGAAATCCTGCCTCCTCAATGTTCCTTCGAACGGTTCGAGTGCTTATTGAAAATTTCCAGTCATTTTCGATATATTTAAAAAAAAATTTTTTTTTACCATAACAAAATTTAACAATTAAAAAAATGCTTTCAGATCATGAAAACTAAATACCTTCCGAATATAAAGAAAAAATTTCAACTCGATATAATAACACTAGCTCCTATCACACTAATGCAAAGTTCACATTTAGTGCAAGTACTTAGGTGTCCGGATTTCATTGTCCGCTACTGTATATTGTATCAACCTCCATATTATATTGTGAATCAACCGCCGAGTCCCAAAGGATGGAAGCGTGGATCTCAGAGACTGTACAAAATATATTGTAGAAATTCGCATAGAGACTTCTGCAATATTAATTCAGCTGAAATAGCTCTAGTATTAAGAAAAATATCCAAAACTAGTTCTACGGCAAATAAATTTTTGGAAAAAGAAATTCAGTCAAATCTGCCTATTTTTTTGAAGAGTTATATGTATTATTTGCCGATACTCATACTGACGTGTTACAAATTTAAGCGCGAGGATCTCGGGGATTATAAGAGATAGAACAACATTTATATTGACATCTACGGTATCCAAGCAGATCAAGAGTGTTTCAACTTTTTCCACGCACATTCTACCCTTCAAAACTGAAATCTGGTTATAGCCCAACCTTAAAAAAGTTTTTGAAAAATGTTTTTATGCCAAACTTTTATAATGTTTACACGCAAAATAACCCGTGGCAATGCTAACATAGCCGCAATAGAAACGCCCACGAACTCAACCCGTTTTAAAATCTTGGCAGACTATGAGGATGACGCCGAATCTACAGAAGTCGAAAAAAGGAAGCCTAAGCCCCCGCCAATATACATACGAGAAAAAAGTTCCAACGTTCTTGTCAACAAAATTATAGAGCTCATTGGCAAGGACAACTTTCACATAATACCACTCGTAAAGGGCAATATCCAGGAAACAAAAGTTCAAACGAAGTCTGAAGATAATTACATAGTATTATCAAAATACCTCACCGACAAAAAAAAAAGAACTTTTATACGTATCAGCTAAAAAGCAGCAAGGGCTTGCAAGTCGTACTTAAGGGCATAGAGCCCGAAGTATCGCCTGCAGAGATAACAAAGGCGCTACAAGAGAAGGGATTTAGCGCTAAGACAGTGTTCAATATCTCTAACAGGGATAGAAAGCCGCAGCCACTCTTTAAGGTTGAACTCGAACCACAAATTAAGCCCCTCAAGAAATACGAAGTGCACCCTATATACAATCTTCAGTTCCTGCTGCACCGCAGAATTACAGTTGAGGACCCGCACAAACGCAATGGCCCGGTACAAGTTGCGAACTGCCAAGAATATGGCCATACAAGGTCCTGCGCCCAGTTTGTGTAGTTTGTGGTGAGCTTCATGACTCCGCACACTGCCCAGCGAGCAAAGATGACCAAAACTCGAAAAAGTGCGGAAACTGCGGTGGAAATCACACTGCTAACTGTAGAGGTTGCCCAGTTTATAGGGAGCTGAAAAGTCGCATCCACCAGAGGGGATTTACTGCCCGCACCCAAAATAATCAGTTCATAGCCTCCAGGTCAAACCCTGAAGTCTTCTTTTCGACTGCAGCCAGATCCTTACTGGGACTTATAAACTCTGACAAAAATGCCACATACGCAAGCGCTTTAAAATCAGGACTGGCTACCCCAGCCTCAAAAAGCTCACTGCCGCAATCAGCACACCAAGAACCGAACACGGCTCAGCAGCATCAACCGCCGGAGCAGCCAAAAAGTAAATTTGAAGCTATGATATGCAGTCTACAACAAAGCCTCACGGAGTTCATGTCGTTTATGCGTACAACTATGCAAGATCTAATGCGAAACCAAAATCTATTAATACAAATGCTGGTTTCACAACAATCCAAATAATGACTTCCCTACGAATATCTACATGGAACGCTAACGGCGTTTCGCAGCATAAACTTGAGTTAGCGCAATTCCTACTAGACAATCAAATCGACGTAATGCTGCTTTCAGAAACACATCTTACGAACACAATTTCCAACTACGAGGATATTCATTCTATGGAACAAATCATCCATCCAAATCATCCACGGTAAAGCACACGGCGGAACTGGAATTTTAGTCAGAAGCCGTATCAAGCACCATTATCATACGAAATTTGCAAAAAACTACCTACAGGCCACATCAATAAATATACACCTAAATACTGGCAAGCAATTAACTCTAGCTGCCGTATACTGCCCCCACGCTTCACCATAGCCGAAGATGAGTTTATGCAGTTTTTCAACTCACTCGGAGACCACTTCATAGCAGCAGGAGACTACAATGCCAAGCACACACTGGGGATCTCGTCTAGTGACCCCAAAAGGAAAGCAGCTCTATAATGCAATTATCAAAGCTAAGAACAAGCTAGACTATGCTTCTTCTGGCACACCAACATACTGGCCGGCAGACCCAAAGAAACTTCCAGATTTAATTGACTTTGCGATTACCAAAAACATTCCTAAAAATCTGATATGCGCCGAATGCCTTTTGGATCTTTCATCTGATCACTCGCCTGTCCTTTTTACTCTACTCCAACACCCAGGAACATGGGATCAATCATCAAATCTGACCTCACATAAAACCAATTGGGTTAAGTACAGGAAGTACATCAGCTCACACATTGAGCTGAGTCCTCACCTCAGCGACGAAGCCAACGTAGACAGTTTTGTTAATTCGCTGGAGTCTGTACTCGTCTCTGCAGCTCGAGTTATAAACACACAACGCAATCAAAAGAAGACAAATCTACAAATCGAACAGCTCGTCCTCGAAAAGCGACGCTTACGTCGAGAATGGCAATGTCACAGATCGCCATCTGCTAAGCAACGCTTCAAACATGCCTCACGTCAACTTGATCAAGCTCTACAGCAAGAAGAAACGTATGTCCACCACCGCTACATAGAGCAATTGTCAACTAACAGTACGAAACACTCACTATGGAGAGCTCACCCAACTCTGAGCTCACCGAAAGAAACCGTGATGCCTATTAGAAATTCCACAAGCGGGTGGGCGCGCAGCGACGCAGACAGAGCCAGCACGTTTGCCAAACACCTTAAAAATGTCTTCCAACCAAATCCTGCCACCAATGCGTTTACTTTGCCGACTCTATCAGATGAGCCCCAGCCTCAACATGAGCCGATCCCATCCTTGGAATGCAGGACTCTTAGCCTTGAATATAAAGTCCTGCTGTACAACTCGGTACTAAAACCTATATGGATGTACGGCTCCCAGTTATGGGGGAACGCCAGCAATAGCAACATTGACATAATTCAAAGAGTGCAGTCGAAGATCTTGAGAACAATCACCGGGGCACCGTGGTACGTTCGCAACGAAAACATACACCGCGACTTAAACATTCTACCAGTCAAAGAAGCGATCGCAGAACAGAAGGTAAAGTACTTAACCAAGCTATCGGTGCACCCTACCCACCTGGCGAGAGGTCTAACAAGGTTAAGCAACCATTCACGCCTTCGTCGCAATGACTTACCCACCCAGCGACCGACCTGAGGGACGCGCAACCAGAATGCAGTCTTAGTATACTGTTAGTTAAATTTTAATGTTAAGATTCGTCAACTTATTGTAAGTCTCAAAATTAAGAGTAGATTCAATAAATAAAAGCAAAGCTATAATAAAAAAAAAAAAAAAAAAATTTGAACAATTTTGCAGTACCAATTTTCTAATGAAGCAGAAGTGTTTTAAGTTTGTTGTAGTTTATAAAAATATGTTTTGAATAGTAAAAATGGAATTGGAATTGAATGGAATTTTATTGGACTTACACCAGATATGATGAACGTTGTACAGTCTTCCAATTTGTGAGAAAAATCCGGCGAAAGCTTCGTTGTTGTGCTTACGATAGTTAATAGCACGCGCCCAGTTATTTCCCCATTCGATCATTGTACCAGGGGTTAATCGGTATGACCTAAATGATTGATTTACAAGGGTAACTTTAAAATTTGTATTTATTACATACCGCATTTCGTATATATTCTTTCCGCTTCTATTTTCAATTATCGGCCAGTAACTAAAAGCTAATAGATACTGCAGATGACGAGACCTTAAAAATTTTGAGCGTTCTTGCATTAATTTTAGGTACTCAGGATCGTTCCATAGATCTTCCTTGGCTTGGTCAATTTTTTCAAATCCTCCCGTGTATTTCCAAAGATGCAAGGTTTGATCCATGTCGCCAACCTGTACAGTCCATGATGCCACCAATTTACAGGAAAGATTTGCCTTTTTTTCGTTTATTAAAGATACTGTGGTTTTACTGAAAATGTTAAAAACATGTTATACTCTTGTTAAAACATCGAAAAAAAATTATATAGCAACGGAGAGTAACCACTCCATTTAGTAGAATGGTAATAGTTCCTTTTTAGTAGCCTTCCGATACTGATTGATTCTCGCAAGTGTGATTTACTGCTAGGGACGTTTTGTTTGAGAAAATTTCTAGACACCCTTATCATCGTGCAGCACCAGCATTTTATTATTATTATTAGTATTAAGAAATTTATGCGTATTTTAAATTGCCCACAATTTAAATTTAATATAGCAATTGCAGGCCTTAAGCTACAGCAATAGTTCATACTTTATAACATTCCATATTTATACCTTTGCAACGGAGTGAAGAAGACATCTTCGACCCTATAAAGTATGTATATTCTTGATCAGGATCACCTCCTGAGTTAATATGAGCATGTCGGTCTGTCCGCCTGTCCGGCCGTCTGTCTGTCTGCCTGCCTGTTTCTACGCAAACTAGTCTCTCAGTTTTAAAGCTATCGAATTGAAACTTTGCAACCACCCTTCATTCCTTTGCACGCAGCATATAAGTCGGAACGGCCGACTATATCCTATACCTGCCATATAACTTTGGTGTTTTTTGAGTTACAGAGTTCGGATTTTGCATGAGGGCTATTGGCAAAATAATACGACATGCCAAATTTTATAAGGATCGGCCGAATATATCTTATAGCTGACATATAGCTGAACGAGGGAAAAAAAACTAACTTTCGCGTTTTTGAAGATAAAAAGTTGGAACTTCCTACATATTCTATATTTAGTCAGTTGAGTTATATTTTGACATTCTCATAAGGGTCAACCAACTACATATATCCGATGTTTTTGATATATATTCGGTTTTAAGGGTATATTAACTTCGGCTCCCCCCGAAGTTAGCCTCCTTTCTTGTTATTTAATAAATAGTAACAAATTATTTGCAGAAAATTGGAATATCAACATTAGACTGGCCGGGCAACAGTCCTGATTTACTTAAACCCGATTAAAAATCTTTGGCATATTTTTTTTAAAGTTAAAATAATTAAAACCATAAGAGAATTTGATTTGACAGTGGAGAAGGTCTGGTATAACGACATAACTATGGAAACCATCGTACACTTGATAGATTCTATGCCATCAAGAATAAAGGCTGTAATAAAAAACAGAGAGGGGCCACCTAAATACTGAAGAACAAAATCAAAACTATTTTTGAATAGGTTAAATATTAGGTAGAGTAGGTTAAATAGCATTAATACTCTACGCTTTCTTTTAAAAAATTTGAATTCTCGGGAAAGAAAAATTATTGCAGTTGAGTTAAAACAAGAAAGGAAAGCTAACTTCCGGCGGAGCCGAAGTGTATATACCCTTGCAGTTAAAACCAGATATATATCGCAAACATCGGATATAGATGGCCACTCCTTATGGGAATATGAATATATAATCCAATTTATTACAATACAAAATCTAAAAAAAAGTCCCAAACTTCTATCTTCAAACATACCAAAGTTGGTATTTCTACCAAAAACCAATTCCGATCGTTCAGTTATATGGCAGCTATAAGATATAGTCGGCCAATCGTTATGAAATTCGGTAGGTCGGATAAACTGACCAAAATTATAATCTGTACCAAGTTCCAGCTTTCTATCTTAAAGTTGTTGTATCGAAAGTTGCGTCATTTCCGATCGTTCAGTTATATGGCAGCTATAGGATATAGTCGGCCGATCCTTATGAAATTTGGCATGTCATATTATTTTGCCAAAAGTGTTTAAAAACACTAAAGTTATACCATTTCCGATCAATCAGTTATATGGCAGCTATAGGATATAGTCGGCCGGTCCGAGCCGTTCCGACTTATATACTGCGTGCAAAGGAAAGAAGGGTGTGTGCAAAGTTTCAAGACGATAGCTTTAAAACTGAGAGACTAGTTCGCGTAGAAACAGACAGACGGACAGACAGACAGACGGACAGACGGACATGCTCATATCAACTCAGGAGGTGATCCTGATCAAGTATATATATACTTTATAGGGTCGGAGATGTCTTCTTCACTGCGTTGCACACTTTTGGACAAAATTATAATACCCTCTGCAAGGGTATAAAAAGAGAGTGGTACATTTTTTGTTTAATGGTGTTGTGGCCATGGATTGATTGTACCGAAAATGGTTATTTACGAAAATAACGTTTTTTAACTTTTTCATAGGCTTGATATGATTTTTGGAAGCCCCCTATCAAAAGTTTGATTTTTTTTCCCTGCGATCTCCCTTTTCTACGAATAGGAGTCCTTGTACCTTGCGCTACTACTACCAGGTCTTTCAGATGTCAGTCCCTTAAGACAGGCTGTCTTTGTCTTATATTGAAATGGTGGTTTTTACCCTCAGGGTTGATCTGACGCCTGCTCCTGCATTTCTTTCCTTTTCCTGCTGTCTTTGTTGGGACCTTTGGAGTATTTCCTCCATGCTACCGGCAAAACTCCGGGCGAACATATATCGCTTATGTTTAGCCTCTACTTCCTGTGCTAGTTCTAAAGCGGAAGGAAGAAAGGATAGTCTTGCCAAAAAAAGAACCTCACTTAGCGATTTTCTTGCTCCCTAAATGAATACTCGTAGCGCATCTGCTCTGTATTTTTGTTGGTTATTTTTGGTGTTGTCGTAGGTCATGATCGTCTTGTTATCAGCAGAGTCAGTTTTTCTACCCTTGCAGAGGGTATTATAATTTTGTCCAAAAGTATGAAACGCAGTGAAAGAGACATCTCCAGCCCCATAAAGTATACATATTCTTGATCAGGAACACCTCCTGAGTTGATATGAGCATGTCCGTCTGTCTGTTTCTAAGCGAACTAGTCTCTCAGTTTTAAAGCTATCGAATTGAAACTTTTCACATACCCTTCTCTCCTTTGCACGCAGTACATAAGTCGGAACGACCGGGATCGGTCGACCATATTCTATAGCTGCCATATAACTGATTCATCGGAAGTGGTATAACTTAAGTGTTTTAAGAGTTAGAGATATCACATATGAGCTATTTTTGGCAAAATAATACGACCCACCAAATTTCATAAGGATCGGCCGACTATATTCTATTGCTGCCATATAACTGAACGTTCGGAAATGGTATTCGGTAGAAATATCAACTTTGGTATTTTTGAAGAAAGAAGCTTGGGACATTTTTTTAAAGATTTTTTATTGCAATTAATTGGTTTAATTATGATATTCTCATAAGGATCGGCCAACTATATCCGATGTTTGCGATATATATCCGGTTTTAGCTGCAGGGGTATATCAACTTCGGCTCCGCCGGAAGTTAGCTTTCCTTTCTTTATTTATTTATTTATTTATTGTACTCTGCACTCAAAAGTTGCAAACTTAAGGTACAGATGTTCCGAGAGTTTAAAATTTGGAAAATTTGTTCTATGTGTTTGTAGGGCGGGGCAGTCGTCAAGGATATGGGAGATTGATATGGTGTCCGTGGTGCAGAACTGGCATTGATAGTTTGGTATCTGTGAGAAGCGATGTTCGTGGGTGAGTCTGGTGTGGCCAAGTCGAAGCCGGATTATTTTGGTAATCTCTCTTCTTGGAAGGTTTGAGGTCTGTGCAGTTTTACTGTAGTCGGCTATGCTTATTGCTTCAGGATTAATTTGTTGGTACCACTGCGATGATTTTTGCAAAAATATAGTTTTTTTTTATGGACTCAGATTTTATTTGTTTGTTGATGTCTCCACGGTTAACATTTGTTGTAGAAAATAGTGGAGCGATGGTCGCTCCTTTCGCTGCTGCATCGGCATTTTTGTTGCCCTTGATTCCGACGTGGCTGGGGACCCATAGGAGTTTGATTTTGTTTTTATGTTTAAGCAGAAGGTTGCGGATTGACGATATATAAAAGCTGGAATTGTTTATGTTGGTTATTGCTTCCAATGTGGATAGGGAATCTGAGCAGATGCAGAATTTCCCTCTAATCTTGACTGCTATTTTGATGGCTTCAAGAATAGCAATCGCCTCTGCCGTGTAGACTGTTGAGTAGCTTGGGAGGACAGCTTGTTTAGGGGTATCGTCTTCTGTCGTTACTGCAAAGCTAATTATTTCCTTGTTCAATGATCCGTCTGTGAACAGGAGCGTGAAGTTCTTCCTCATGAGCTGGTGTTTCATTTCTAGAAATTGTTGGACAAATATGTCCTTGTTTGTATCAGATTTTTTTTGATGGCTTAGTCGTGTATCTATTAGATTGATGTCTAGAAACCAGGGCGGTAATATTGGTTAAGGCTTATGAGGAAGGGAGGTTGGAAGTTCTAGCTTTAGACTTCGAGAAATGCACCGGTAGACCGTTGAGGTTCGATATTTTTTTGTGTTGTTTTTGGTTATCTGTTGGATAATTTTTCTTAGAGGTGTGTCGTTTGCGTGCATGATAGTGTTAATTGTTTTTGTTTGTAAGTGTTCAATTCTGGTTTCTAATGGTTCGATGTTAGATTCCAGGTATAGATTGAAAGTGGGTGTAGAGCAGAAGACTTCCAGAGATGTTCGCAAGATTGAGTTAATTAACGTTTTAATTGGTTTTATAAGTGACTTAGAGGAGTTACCGTATATCGGTAAAGCGTTATCAATTTTGAAAATACATAGGCTTTTGACGATTTGAACAAGGGTGTTGGGGTGGCTGTTGTATTTTCCGCTGGAAAGGCATTTTAATATATTTGATGATTTCTGTAGTGATTTGTGTAATTTATTGAAGTGGGGTTTGAATTTGTATTTTGTGTTGAAGGACAGACCTAGAATAGTTAGTTCGTAAACTGTGTTTATAATTGCGGATTGTGTAGAGACCTGGCATGAACATTGTTTTTTCCGGCAAATGTGGATGTGTTTGCATTTTGAAATTGAAAGCATTGCGCCGGATTTTTGGCACCATTCATTGATTTCAGTAAACAGTCTGTCGAGGTTGATTGAAATGTTTTTATCATTTTTCAATGGTATTAAGATGTTAAAATCGTCCGCATAAGCTGTGTGTTGAAGTTCCTTGTGCTTATCGATTATATCTGAGAGACTGTTGAACGCAATGAGAAAAAGTACTACCGAGAGGGGAGATCCCTGCGGAATGCCATTGTGGAGAGGGTGTGTCCTTCAGGTGTTATCATTGGCACGAACTCTTATTTTCCTTTTTGACATGAAGTTCATCACATATTTGATAATTAATGGGCCGCAGCCCCATACCGATAGTTGATTTGTTATGGAATGCAATCTTATTTTTTCAACTGCTTTTGCGAAGTCAAGAGATAAAATATATATGTGTCTTTTTTCATCGAGGGCTCTGCTAATTAGAGCGTCTGTGTAAAGCAGACAATCCATTGCAGATTTCCCTTTTTATACCCTTGCAGAGGGTATTATAATTTTGTCCAAAAGTGTGCAACGCAGTGAAGGAGACATCTCCGACCCTATAAAGTATATATATTCTTGATCAGGATCACCTCCTGAGTTGATATGAGCATGTCCGTCTGTCCGTCTGTCTGTCCGTCTGTCTGTCTGTCCGTTTCTACGCGAACTAGTCTCTCAGTTTTGAAGCTATCGTCTTGAAACTTTGCACACACCCTTCTTTCCTTTGCACGCAGTATATAAGTCGGAACGGCCGGGATCGGCCGACTATATCCTATAGCTGCCATATAACTGATTGATCGGAAATGGTATAACTTTGGTGTTTTTAGAGTTAGAGAATTCAAATTTGACATGAGAGCTATTTTTGGCAAAATAATATGACATGCCAAATTTCATATGGATCGGCCGACTATATCTTATAGCTGCCATATAACTGAACGATCGGAAATGACCCAACTTTCGTGTTTTTGAAGATAGAAAGCTAGAACTTGGTACACATTCTATTTTTGGTCAGTTAATCCGACCTACAAAATTTCATTAGGATCGGCCGACTATATCCTATAGCTGCCATATAACTGAACGATCGGAAATGGTATTTGGTAGAAATATCAACTTTTGTATTTTTGAAGATAGAAGCTTGGGACTTTTTTTCGATTTTTTATTGTAATTGATTGGTTTTATTATGATGTAATCATAAGGATTGGCCAACTATATCCGATGTTTGCAATATATATCCGGTTTAAGCTGCAAGGGTATATCAACTTCGGCTCCGCCCGAAGTTAGCTTTGCTTTCTTGTTTAAATCCGAGTTGACGGCTGTTCAGTAGCTTGTTGGTTGTAGCAAACCACCATAGCCGCTTTGAGATTATTTTGTCAAGGGTTTTAGATAAACATGGGTTGAGGGAGATAGGTCTATATGATTCCGTCATGGTTTTGTCTGCGCCTTGTTTGTGGATAGGTATAATTGTGCTGATTTTGTACGATTGAGGAATAAAAGATTATAAAATGTTGTTGAAAAAGCGGATAATTCTCATTTTCAGTGATTCAGCGACGTGTCGTATCATCGTAGTTATCATAGTTAATCTTATCTTGACCTGGGGTGTGACCCTTTAAGCTATTTAGTGCCGATGAGAACTCTAGGAAGTTTATATCCTGTTCCATGAACTCTGCAGTTTTGTGTGGGGGAGATAAAAAGTTTAGCGTATTCAGATTATTTTTTTCTTCAATGAAAAGGTTGGAGAATTGGGAGTCTTCTGAACGGAGTGACCAATAGTTTGCGAAGGCTTCAGAAATATCTTCGGAGCTGGTGAGCAGATCGCTACTGCTGTTATCCTTGATAGCGTGTATTTGTGTAGCTTTGTGAAGACCACAGAGCTTTTTTATATTACTCCAAATTGCTTCCGGTTTGGATTGAGGAGAGATTGTCGAAGTCAATTTAAATAGGCTATCGGCTTTACTCAATTTTAATTCCCTTCTGAATTTTGCGTTAATTTTTTTATAATGGATGAGGTTTTCGTTGGACATATCTCTATTGAATGTTCTCCAGGCTTTAAATTTTTCCTTATTCAGACCTTCCAGTTTTTTATTCCACCAAGGAACATTGTGGTGGGTCTTAGGTGGTCTCGTGTGTGGAATGCTCTCGTATGCACTTTGCAAAATAATTTTCTTGATATTGCCTGCTTCCTGATTAATGTTTAGTGATATTGGTATTTTATTGTTCAGGTCTTCAGTTAGCATCTCGAATTTTTCCCAATCAGCTCTGCTAGTAATGAATCGTTGTACAAAGTTTTGACTTGCTCTTTGATTTTTCGGGAAAATTTCGATGGTGATTGGGAAGTGATCGCTTCCTTGGAGGGAGTCACTGATTTTGAAGTCGCAATATACTTTAAGTTCAGGTGAACAGAATGCCAAGTCAATATGTGTAAAGGTCCTATGTGTTGAGAAATGCGTGGGTTGTCCGTTGTTAAGGGGTTATATACCTTTTTGAGCGAACAAATTGAGGGAACTTTGGATTTTTATTTCGGGTGTGTAGCAATTAATTTATGACACTGAAGTTATTTTTTATTGAAAATACATGTTTTTATTAAAACAATAAGCGTTTGTTCTTAAAAAAATATAAACAATTTACAAAGTTATGGCAATTCTCTCGGAACCCTTTTTTTTATAGCGGCTTGCGGTGACCACGATAGGAGGCCAGCCGGTCAACCAAAATCCAAAAACCAAAAATTTTTTATGAGTATAATATTATATCCAGTTCGTGAACGATTAGTTTCAAGAATATTTGGTTTTTTCTGCATACAGTAAACATTTTTCCAAAAAATTGATGTTTTCAGTTCTAAAAATTTTATTAAAAAATTTTTATCTGCGAAATTAAAATGGACACAAAAAAACGGAATCGTTCACGAACTCGGCACAATCATTACGAATAATTTAAAAAAAATTGAAGAAGATCGATCAAATAGTTCTTGTGTAATCGTGGTCACAGCGAAGGCACTTTTGGAAAAACACGACTTTGAGATAATCGCATTCAAAGTTGCTTGACGCTGTCCGCAGCCGTGACGAACCGCGCCTCAAAACGCTGTTTTCCTATCGAACTATTATTCGGATCTCCATGAAACTTTGGGAAAATATTCTCTAGGGGATATACTTTAGGATTCAGCCAAAAAAAAATTTTTCGTTTTTTTTAAGAAAAAAAAAGTATATAACCCCTTAAGGATAATGAAGTTGTTATCCAGAATGAATTTTCCTAATATTCTTCAGATTAATTTTTGGGGATCCCTAGCTGGTATTCCAGCTGTTGAAGTCTCCTGTAATTAGATTAGGGGAGTTTCCTGGTGGTAAAATTGAATGGAGATCTGTTTGGTTGAATTTCTTGTTAGGATGTATATAGGATGCTATTATATTAAATTTTTTTACAGGCTGAATTTCCAATGTAATGGAATCAACTGTGCTCTGAAGAGGGATGGATTTGTGCTGTATAGATTTGTGAATTAAAATTGCCGCGCCGCCATCCGGGCTGTGCGAGGCTGTGTAGTAAATATTGTAGTTAACTGGAATAGGGATTGGTTGGGTGTACGTTATGTGGGTTTCTTGTAGTGAAATGATTTTGGGAGTAAAGCGTTTAATCAGGACTTGCAGTTCGTTGTAGTTGTTCAGGTATCCATTCATGTTCCATTGTAGAAGTTTTAGGGTCATTATGATTGTTACTGTGTTGTTTTAGTTTCAATTGAGGCAAGGGATTTAAGTTTAGATCTGGTGATAATTGCGCTCTGATCGTTTTTAAGAAGCCTTTTGGTTCTATTTGTTGTGTTAAGCGGAAGGATTTTTGCCGGTTTTTTAGCAGTGTGGGAAGTGCAGGAAGTTTCCGAGCTGGATGACATAGGTTCGTCTGGGTCTGGGTCGATGTTCCTGGATGTTGGTGTTTCGAATTCATTTGGGGCATAGCTTATTGTTTTCCTTGTTGACGTTTGGTTTGAGTTGGCTAGATTGGATTTGGCTGCAGAGGAGTAGAGAGATCCATCGTGGTGTCTTCTGTTGCATATGGACCAGGTTGTCCTATTGTCAACTTTTTGTAGGGTCCTAATGGCCTGGACTTCCTTGTTCGACAGGAAGACAGGGCAGTCCTTGTTGCGGGCATGGTGGTCAGATGTTGGGAGTTTTTTAAGGGAGCAATTTATGCAATTCGGCTTGTTTTGGCAAATTTCTGAGTTTTCATAGTTAACGTGGGCATCGAGACCACAGTTGGCGCAAGTTGGTGTGTTTTTGCAGAACTTTGCGGTATGACCAAACCTAAAGCAGTTGTTGCAACGCATAGGACGCGGTATAAATGTACGCACTTCAACTCTCTCATAACCAATATAGAGAAAGTCTGGCAGATGGGTTAACTTAAATGAGATTTTTATTAGACCCGTTTCGTTTTGTGGAGTTTTATTGAGAACCTGGTTGGGAATATATTTATATATTTTCTCGACTCTTTCAACTTTTTGCAACTTTAGGTTGTCCAAGATGACTTTTTCATCAATTCCTCGCAAATCGTTCGAATATATAATCCCAATACTCGAGTTAAGAGTTTCTTAAGTTTTTCGGCTTGTAATAAGTTTTTAGTCTTAATCAGTAAATTGCCGTCTTTGGTTTTCTTACAACTTGAAACTTCACCTTGAATAGTATTGTCGATTGTCTTCTTAATAATGAACGGGCAGATTGCAGCCAGGGGCTGGGAATCTTCGTCCGTTCTGGTTGCAACCAAATATATACCATCTGGAGGGTGTTTTCTCCAGATATCTGGAGGGTCCAGCATTGTGGGGTCAACAAACTTTAAGGCCGCTTAAATTCTGCCAAAATTGTCCGTCGCTCCAGTTGGAGTAGAGATAAGAAGATTTCGTTATTTCGTTTGCTTTGTGCTTGTGTTGTTGTTTTGAAGCTGCGCTACGTAGACGTCTCGCGAAAGAACACGACCGATCGGTTAGACTGTCGAAGGTGAACTGCTTTCCTTTCTGTATGTAGAACTGCAAAAGACATTGTTCCCTTGGCGGAGCTTTAAAATCTCCTGTCGGTTAAGTATACCAGACGCCTGTCCGCGTATGTGAAATCTAGTCTGTTTGTTATAGCTTTAAAGCTCAAAGGTGTGTCGAACGACGAGAGTGCCATATCAGCTGAACCTTTTATTTTATTTCGACCTATTCCTAAAGCTTGGTAATGATTAGAACTACTTTAAAATTTTTCCTAACACCTAATGTGCGGTGTGCGCCGCTTTCCTCCAGAAACGTACGTCCCATTTTTACTCGCGAAGTCCGCAAGGGACTTCATAATATCCAAGGTCTCATTGTAAATAATACCCATTCTGATTTCGGCATCCCTATATGTTTTTATTTCTGGCGTGCTGATATTTAAACCCTCTAGGCGTTTCTGAACATCCTGTATATTTTTTTTCGAACCTTGCGCGGTGAGTGCGTTCGCAACGGCGCCTTCTATAATGGCTACAAATTGTTCGTTGGTCCATGTCTTCCATGTCTAATTCTTAGTGCGGTGTTAAGTCTTTGAATTTAGTTTAATAATTCGTCTAATTCTATAATAATAATTCTATCTTACTAACAATCATATGTATACTTTAAAGAAAGAGAACAAAAGAGAACAAAAAAACCAAATAACCAGAACCAAAGAACAACAAAATTTTACTTTTATTTTTTTTTATTTTGGAAGCTGTGCCTTTTTTTTATTTCTGAGATTTTTTGATAATTTTTTTGTTTAATTCCTAAAAAAAATGATTAGAATTGAATTAACCCTTGCAAAGGATATTATAATTTTGGTCAAAAGTGTACAACGTGGTGAAGAAAAAATCGCCGACCCTATACATTTTATAAATCTGTTTCTGCGGTAACTTGCCAGTCTAACTTAACTTACCACTTACTTCATTGTTAATTATCAGTAACAAAAGTGATCGATAAAAATTGTTGGTAAAAATTTTGTAGCATCTTTTGACATCTGGCAACACTGCTCAAACTTTATTTGCGAGTTTTTTGTCCAATATCTATTTTTTTCCCAATATTGAAAATGTCGAGATTTATACCCACAAACCACGATTCGCGGACATCGTTGCATTTCTGCTCTCTTTTAAAGAAAACTGCTGTGGAAGCCCAAAAAATGCTTGTGGGAGCTTACGGGGTGCATGCCCTAAGCATTAGAAGTTGCCAAGCCAGGTTTAAAAAATTCCAGAGCGGTGAATTTTTAGTTGAGAATAAAGAGCACCAAAAAAGTTTCAGGACAGTGAATTGCAGGCGTTGCTTGAACAGGACGATGGCCAAACCCAAGAACAACTAGCAGAACAATTGAATGTTGACTAGGGCAGCGTTGGAAGACGCCTCAAGCCATGGACAAAATTTTAAAGGTCGGCAGATGGGTTCCGCATGAGCTCAATGAACGCCAACAAGAGAACAGAAAAAACACTTGCGAAATTCTGTTGGAACGGTAAAAAAGGAAGTCATTGCATTGTCACTGGGGATGAAAAGTGGATCTATTTTCAAAACCCCGAACGAAAAAAATCCTATGTTAACCCAGGCCAGCAGGCCCAAACGCTTGGCTGGGAGTCCTTACCCCATGCGGCTTATTCACCTGACTTGGCTCCATCAGATTAGCATTTGTTCGCCAGTTTGGGACACGGATTAGCCAACCACCGCTTCGATTCCTTTGAAGACCTTAAGAATTGGCTAGAAGACTGGTTTGGGTCCAAGGAAAAAGAATTCTTTTGGCGTGGAATTCATAAATTGTCCGAAAGATAGGAAAAATGTGTGGCTTCTGAAGGGGCATACTTTGAAGATTGAAATTGTTACCATTTTTTTTAAATAAATCTCCAAAGTTGTAAAATAACGCAGTTTCATATGCATAGACCTAATATCTTTTAGCTTTAAACCTAATATATTTTTCTTTGCACGCAGAATATGAGTCAGAACGACTATATTCTACACCAGCCGGATCGGAAATCTTTCTTAAGCAAAAAAAAGTTGGGTCCTTTCCGACCATTTATTTATTTAAAATTGTGTGTGTCTATTTATATTTTTAGGAAAACCCCTAGACAAAACTCTAGGGGTTTTCCTACAGAATCCCCTAGTCAAAACTCTAGGGGTTCTCCTAAAAATATAAATATTATATCATTATATTATAAAAATATAATATTATATATATATTATATATTAAAATAACATTGTCTCAATTCGTAGTGGAACCCGCTGTAAAAATGTCTTTAAGTGCGGGTTCTACGGCATTTTGGCAGGCCGCGTCGTGGAACCCGCACTCAAATTATTTTATTTTTTCCGTCGTGGAACCAGCTGTAAAAATGAAAACATTTGAGAGCGGGTTCCACGACAAACGCTTGGCAGATGAGAGAGGGAAAAAGAGAATTCTATTTTTAGATCGTAACCTCTTTGGAAATATGAAAGTTTGAAACGTTCAAATTGAACCAGTGTAAGAGCAAAGAGATCAGAAATATCTTTTACTATCCTTACCCTTCAGCTCTGTTTTTGGTATGGATTCTAGCGCTTACTTTAAAACCAATTTAAGTATCGTCAGATCAACTTTGAGGGTAGCCTAGATGGATAGTGCGCGCTCCTTATTCTTGAGGTCTTGGGTTCGATTTCATAAGCGGGCGGATTGTTTCAACTTTTAGAAATTTTTAGTTTCATGAGTCTTTTTATATTTGCTTTTATTTTTTATTTTTTACTTGTCATTTTTACGTTATTATTATTATTTTTAATTGCATTCTATTAGAATTGTTGTAAAAATAAGTGACGGGCGTGTCAGGTGACAAAATGCCGGAAGGATTTCCTTCAAATTTTATTAGCATTGTATTAGCGGGACATAATGAAGAATAAAACAATTTTACACTTGTAAAATTAAAGATAAATATTACAACCAATAAAAAATAAAAAGAAAATAATAATTATAACAGAAAGAAAAAGTGCAAAGTCCTTACGAGGATTTGAACACATAAAAATTAGACACAGAGTAACTACACTATGCATTACGCTACCACCCTCTCTTAATCTGCAGCGATTTAAAATACTATTTGTGCTACTAACTACCACATCGGCGCATTGAAAACAGAAACGAGAAATTGAAATTGAAATTTGGAAGCCAAAAACTTTTTACGCCGTCGTGCGAGCAGTCACACATACATTCAAAGGCTCAAATTTTTGTTGACGGATACATGTAAAGAGTTCTAAAAATAGAATCGTATGCATGTGCATTCCCCCCTCACCAACAAGCTCGACGAAAAAAGTCGGGCCCTGATGTCCCATCTATGTATGTACTTTATTATCTTTGCTATAACTTTGGTGTTTTTATACCCGGTACTCGTGGAGTACAAGGGTATATTGTAGTCGTGTGAATGTATGTAACATAAAAAAGGAATCATCTCCGACCACATAAATTATATACATTTGTGATCAGCATCAACAACCGAGTCGATATAGCCATGTCCGTCTGTCCGTATGAACGCGTGGATCTCAGAGACTATAAGAGACAGAGCTATAGAATTTGGTATGGAGACCTCTAAAACGCAGTTCAAGTTTATTTGAACAGATCGCGAAATTCTGTAGCGCCAATACTGGAAGGTTTTTTGAAAAACTTTTTATCCCAAACCATTTCTTTAGTTTGGCCGATTTCTGGAGGACATATATAAACCCATATAAAGGGTGTTTTTTTTAGAGGTATAGAACTTTAAGTTGGCATTACTGTCATATTTAAGCGGTTATATACAGTTGTGATATATGAAACAATAGATTTTTTTTATTGCATATTCTTTAAGTATATTCTATTGGAAATACTCTCACAAAAATTCATAACGATCGGAGCATTAGAACCGAAGCTGTAGGTATTTATAGCGCACTATCTGCATATAAAACTTGAACAAACTTGAAACTTTAAACGCGATTATCTTAGAATCTTTTTTTTGGGAAATTACCTTTGCGGTGGACACGATTACTAAAAAACTACTAATCCGATCAACACCAAATTTTGACCACTTATTTATTATGATATTAGCTAGTCCGTGAACGAGGGATTTTTAATTTTTTTGAAAACTCCTTTTTTAAAGCACAAAAAACGAAAATATTATAACTTAAAAAGGTACATTTTTTGTTAAAAACGTCGCCATTTTTTTTTAGTCAAAATTTTTAAAAATCCCACGTTCACGGACTAGACAATACAGTATACTAACTAAACTTTTTTGAATTTTGGATTTCGGATGAACCGTTTTTGAGAAATCATGTCCACCGCAAGACACCATCGAAAAAAGACGATTCGGGAATTCGGCTATAACATTTTTATTATTTAAAATTTTTTATGAAAAAATTAAATAAGTACCCAGAAAAATTTACTAAACGACGTCAGTAAAATATTTTAAAAAAATATTTTCCATGGCGTCAAAAAAAATCGATAAAATTTAATTATTTTGTGCGGTACAACTGTATATAACCCCTTAAAATAGCTCCCACAGATTTTGAGAAATCAAGTCCCGAAATTTTCGGACCCTGATTCACCAACACTGGCCATTAACAGCATCAGATATTTCTGCGCTGCCTAACACGGCGCCCGCTACTATGGAACTTGAATGCCTACCCTAGCTTTTTTTACAGAGATGCGCCATTATGCACGGTATTTCGCTCCCACAGATTTTGAGAAATCAAGTTCCGAAATTTTCGGACCCTGATTCGCCAATAGTGGCCATTAACAGCATCTCATATTTCTGCGCTGCCTAACACAGAGTCCGCTATTATGGAATTTGAATGCCTACCCTAGCTTTTTTTACAGAGGATGCGCCATTATGCACGGTACTTCGCCCCCACAGATTTCGCCCCCACAGATCTGCCCAACACGGCAGCCGCCATTATAGATGTTTTCCTTTTTTTTTACAGGGGATGCGCTATTATGCACGGTATACCACGAGAAAGCAAATTTTTAACCCATTTGAATGATACCAGTCCCTTTAAGGGGTTATATACACTTGTGATAGATGAAAAATTAGATTTTTTTATTGCATATTTTTTAGGTATATACTGTTGAGAATACTCTCACAAAAATTCATAACGATCGGATCCGTAGAACCGAAGTTGTAGCTATTTATAGCGCACTACCTGCACATCAAACTTGAACAAACTTGAAACTTTAAACGCGATTATCTCAGAATATTGTTGTTTAGTCGTAACTTGTTTAAAAAATAATAGGTGAGGGAAATACGTAGAACTCGCAACTTGGGCTACTTAGCTATGAGACGGGGCATAGCAAGCTACGAGCAAATAAAATAACCCCCAACGATCACGAGCTGCAAGATCTCTACGTGTGTTCCTTACTCCCATACTTATGAGAAATATTTGAATTGTACCGCCTAAAAATGTTATCACTCTGTTAAGTAGTAAGTAGTACTCGTTTTGTTACTCGCTGCGTCGCAGTTTCGAATAGAAGGAGCAGATAGAAAACAGTAATAAAGAACTTCCATTGAATTCGGTTGATGCGTTTCTACTGGGACCATAGTTGCTGGCCTGAAACAGGCATTTTCGCAGTTTGCCAATTTGGAGCAAACAATTGTTTTTTTCTAAATTACTTTGCGGTCGACACGATTACTAAAAAACTATTAATCCGATCCACACCAAATTTGACCACTCCAATACACCAAACACACCTCCAACACACCTTATTTATTACGATAATAGCTAGTCCGTGAACGAAGGATTTTAAATTTTTTTGAAAACTCCTTTTTTAGAGCATAAAAATTAAAAAGCGTATACCTTGAAAAAGTAAATTTTTTGTTAAAACCGTCGCCATTTTTTTTTTAATCAAAATTTTTACAAATCCCTCGTTCACGGACTAGGCAATACAATATACGTTTTGAATGTTTTGAATTTTTGATTTCGGATGTCCACCGCAAGACACTATCGAAAAAAGACGATCTTGGAAATCGGCTATAACATTTTTATTATTTAATATTTTTTTATGAAAAAATTGAATAAGTACCTAGAAACATGTACTAAACAACGTCGGTAAAACATTTTTAATAAATATTTTCTATGGTGTCAAAAAAAAATCGATAACATTTATTTTTATGCGCGGTACAACTTTTAAAATGAAATGCCACAAGATTATCTTTTTAATAAAAAAAATGCATGTCAATCAAATAATCCATCGTTGTTGAAGAGCAGTGGGGGCAATATCTCATTTTCCAGAGCATGCGTGCACAGGGTAGAAATATAAAAATATCTCCACTGAGACAAATGTTCTTAGAAATTGGTTTGGAACAAGTTTTATCCAAAGAAAATATATGTCGATAGGGAAGCGCAGTTTTGTTTACAAAGAGTGCTTCTTTTGATGTTGATGCTATTGTGCTTACGGAAACTTGGCTTAAGGGGAGGGTAAGGTCAAATCATGCGAAAAAAACCATGTTTTTGTGATTTTTTTCCTGACGACACAGTTAAAATTTAATTATTCAATCAACGGTATATTAAAGTATAACATTAGAAGAATTTTTTATCAAATTTAAAAAAAAAAATATTTAAAAATATGGCAATGGTAGCAATTGTCCGGACGTGTCGCCAAAAAAAGTTGAATTGCGGTGCCCCTTATAACTCGGTGCTGGATCATTTGTAATCAAAAAATGAAAATTCATTCGTTAGATAATAGTTCGCCCCAGGTAACGCTGTAAAGATTTTTAGAAAATTGCAATTTTTTAATTTTTTGGAAGACTTTGAAGTGAAAAACTCAATTTTTTGGGAAAAAATCGGTTAAGTTGTCATTGCCAAATCAAAATTATGAACAAAAAAAAAAAAAACTCGACAGCGTTACCTCGTAAAATATGTACAGAAATAGTGTTTAAAATCTCAAAAGGATCGGTGCAGTAGTTTTGAAGTTATGAGGGGCACCGACTTTGAAAACGTGAGTTGTGGGAAAAACGCTTTAAAGTTTTAAACACAAAAAAATCCAGTGTAAAACGTTTGCGAGCAACTTCGTCAATAACTAATAACTTCGTCAATTTTGCTTTAATTGACTTGAAATTTTGACACAATATTCTTCAAATATTTTGCATTCAATTTAAAAAAATAAAAAAAATGAAAAAAAAAAAATTTAATACCTTACCCTCCCCTTAACTCCTCTGTCTCTGATTATGAAATTCTTGTTTCCAAATTCATAGTGTTTCGATTGGATCGTCCAACTTTTGCAGGTGGTGTCCTCATTGCTGTTAGTAATGAGTACCCTTCTGAAATTATTCCTTTCCCGAACGAGTTCGGAATTGAGTTCATTGCGGTGAAAATTTTAACTGGCTCGTCTCATATTTTCCTGACCTGTTCCTACATTCCTCCCATGGCTGAAGATATTGTGTACTTTCACCATCTTGATGCCATTAGGTCTGTTTTTCGTTGGTCAAGGACCGTGATTTAATCCTAATCATGGGAGATTTCAACCTTCCCATCATTTCCTGGATCCCGTCTGAGGTAGACAATTCCTTGCTTTCCAGTTGTCATAATGACTTTATCGATGGCTTAACCGATCTTGCCCTGCTCCAAAACTAATCCAATTCATAACACTCAAATTTTTTCCGGAAGTCCCAGTATCATTGTCTACAAAACCACCTTGGTATAATAAACACCTTTCTCGTCTTAAGAACAAGAAATCCAGAGCTTACAAAAAGTTTCTTAAGTCAGGATCGATGTGCCATCAGTCAAACTTTCTTTATGTTCGCAACCAGTTTATTATTCTCAACGATCAACTTTATAAGCAGTATATCAAGAATTGAAAGGTAAACTTTCGTAATGATCCAAGCTCCTTCTACTCTTTTGTCAATATGAAACGTAAATCAAATCTTTTTCCTCCTTCCCTATCATATAAAAATATTTCACATTCTTCTGAGCAAGGTATTGCTTATCTCTTTGCGTCATTTTTTCAAACCACCTATTCGTCCGATTCATATAACCACAATTCTTCTTATCCTCATAAATTACCACATATAAACAACATTTACTTTTCAAATTTTCGGCTTTCGGAAAGGCTCTAAAGCACTTATTGAGAACTACCGGGGGATTGCTAAGCTATCTGCGATTCCCAAACTGCTTGAGAAACTGGTTACTTTCCAACTGCAACATTTTTGTAAAAGCATTATTTCCAATTCACAGCATAGTTTTGTCAACCATCGCTCCACCACAACTAACCTTCTTGAATTCACTTCGTTTATCCACAGAGGTTTTCTAAGCCGCATGCAAACTGATGTGGTATACACTGACTTTAGTAAAGCGTTTGACTCTTAGTAAAGACTCTTAGTAAAGCGTGAACCACCATCGTAAAGCGTGAACCACCATCTCCTCCTTCATAAGCTGTGTCTTATGGGGTTTTCTCCACATATAGTACAGTGGTTGACCTCTTATCTATCGAACCGCACGCAGCGTGTTTTGTTTAAAAACAGTTCATCACAGATTATAAACGTTTCATCTGGTGTCCCAGAAGGTAGTCACTTAGGACCTCTTCTGTTTGTTCTTTTTGTCAACGATTTACCTAGTGTTGTAAACTTTGCTACTACATTTATGTATGCTGATGATGTCAAGTTATGTCTTTCTTTCCCAGACCATTTCCTTCATAGACACCTACAACTAGACCTTAACGAAGTGTTCTTGTGGTGCTCAAACAATCTCCTTTTGCTTAACTGCTCTAAGTGTAAGGTTATGACGTTCAATCGCAGTGTGCCTCACATCGTTTCGTACTCTCTTGGGAATAACGTCTTAGATCGTGTTTTCCTAATTACAATCTTGGAGTAATTTTTGACAATAAGTTGTCCTTTAACGACCACAAATCACTAAAAGTTAATAAAGCCAGAGGTGTGCTAGCTTTCATCAAACGTTGGTCTAAAGAAATTGATGATCCTTTCACATGTGCTTATTCTTGGACAGGTTGACTCACAAGTACTTCTTGAAAAATTAATGTTTTCTGTTCCTAATAGAGTAACTAGATCCTTCTGACCCCTTTGGTTACCGATTTCTAGGTCTAATTTTGCGGAACACGATCCACTTCGCGTTATTTGTAAAAATTATAACTCATTGTCCCATTTATTATCCCCTGAACTATCCATAGATGTAATTATATCCAAAATTATGGAATATCTTTTAACTTAATTTATCCTTACTCTTAGTTTTAGTTATAGTAATCTAGAAATAACAGATCATTGTTAATAATAAATAAATAAATAAAAAAAAAATATTTAGTCGAATTTTATAAATAACCGGTAACGGTTGTAGCCTCACACATGTCTTGTTTAATTTTTTCCCGATTAATTTTTTTCATCGGAAGATGTAGATTGCGTTCGCATATGGGCAAATCCCACGTGTCGCACGCTACATTCGCACGATTTTAGCTAATGAAAATCCATTTTTTGGGGGGTTCTTTAAAGATTTACCGTAAACTTTTGTCATGTGTTTAGAGTAAATTGAGAGTACTTTCGGAGGGTATAAGGTTAAATTTCACTGGAGTCACAGTTTTGAAAATAATTAATAAAATTGTGACGTGTCGCACGCTACACAAAGTGGAAGTTAGTTTTAAAATTTTTATTTCAAACGACATTTTTAGCGAATTATGCAAAATAAACCCTATGAAAGTTAATATCCTAAAGAAAGTTAAGAATATTAGAAGGCAAAAACCGATCGTTTGGTCTTAATATTGTTAACAGATTTTTAGCAAAGCCGTAAACCCATTGTGTCGCACGCTACGTGTCGCACGCTACACTTTTTCCAATGGCATTAACATAAGACAAAAATCTTTTTATTTAAACAAAACATTATAAATTATATTCATAAATGTGCTTAACAATTATGTTGATTATTATATTTTGTATTTATTAACAATTTTTATTTTCAACAATATATAATATATAAATAAATGTCAATGTTTACAAATTAATTTTTGAGACTTCCGTAAGCACCATTAACAATACATTCTCCTCATATAATGAAAAATAATAATTGATTTTTATTCCCGGTATGCTCGATACGTGATCCCATTTTTCCAGCAGCGAATTTGTAGTATTTCGAATGTACATAAGTGCTACTTACATACAAAATGTAAATGCTAGGTATATTTTTCCTGGCCAATTTAAAGAAGTCATGGGCATTGTTTAAAATGAGATTCTTACATTTGACCATTTGCCAAACTTTTCTTTTAAAAAAAGCCCCAATTCCGCCAACAGAGCCTGTTCCGTGAGAGGTTGCAGGGAAATTCCACTCAAAGTGGGAAACATTAAATTCTTTCCGGAAAAAATTTAATAACAGATAACAATCTCCAATAGATGCTCTCATTTATGTATTTAATCATCAAATCTGATGCTCTTCTTAACAGTACGTGTATAAGCAAGCAAAGTGTGATGAAAAAAAAATACGGTTTTTGGGTAGAATTGAAAAAGTGTCGCGCGCTACAAGCATAAATGTGCCAAAAAAAAATATATTCATGTAAATACATAATTTTAATTTTTTATGTTTTTAAAAGCACAATATAATTATGATTTAAAAATTAAGTTGAATCAAAAAATTTTCACACTAGCTATATAAAAAAACGTTATTTTCGTGTCGCACGCTACAGCGCACAGTGGTTGCGCCCGTAGGCCATAAATCGAAAAATCTACTTGAAAATAATTAGTCAAAATGTTAACATTTAGTCTCTAAATTGACCAAATTTTGTCATTGCAACCTTGCTTTTTCCGGAAATCTAACGGGACTTTCTAAAAATAGAATGCAAAGTGTGAACACGTGTTCAATTTTGCTGCTGCAGCTACGTTAAAGAGCTTTTCGTCAAAACAAAAGTGAAGTTCAAAGTGGTCGGACGTTCGCAAAAAATTCACTAAATTTAATTATTTAAAATGCATTTTAAAGTTGAAG
Organism: Drosophila parabipectinata; assembly: GCA_018153455.1. Lineage (NCBI taxonomy): Eukaryota > Metazoa > Arthropoda > Insecta > Diptera > Drosophilidae > Drosophila > Drosophila parabipectinata. The sequence continues at coordinate 170,705 of JAECYA010000110.1, forward strand.
GTATTAACTTTATTAAATTAGTTTTATGACATTTATCTGACTAATTAAATTTTATTTGTGTATTTTAGATCAAATAACCCTTTTTGCAGGGACCGTAATCATTATAAGTAATATTTTAAAAATTACTTTGTAATGATTACTTTTCGATTTTTAATTTTTTAAATCAAGACTAATAATTATTTTTGATCGAAAAAATAAAAATCACAAATAATCATTAAGCTTGAACAAAAAAATAAAACTCAAAATAATGATTATTTGTGATTTTTATTTTTTTTGTTCAAAAATAAAACTCACCAAGCAATAACTTCTGATCCTTTGAGGATATTGCCAATATTGTCCTAAGTCTTTATAAAGGGACCCTAGAGCAATAATTGACAACAACAATATTTAAAAATTTTTTTTTTTTTTTTTTTTACAACAGGTAAAAAAAATGCATTTTACCTGTGTTTTTGCAATTATTAAATATAAGGTCAACTTTTACATACAGAGCAGCAGCAGCAGATATACACAATTACCAAAACAATGATAATGATAATCATCATAATGATCAACCAGTAAAACAATTAGGTACATTAATTTTCAATTTATTATGCATTTATGACAATATGAATTTTAGGTATTTTTGGAGCAGAATTCTTTCAATTCTTCCAATTGTTGCTGGTAGCGTTTGCTATCAACGGCAATATTGGCAATATCCTCAAAGGATCAAAAGTTATTGCTTGGTGAGTTTTATTTTTGATCAAAAAAATAAAAATCACAAATAATCATTATTTTTGAGTTTTTTTTTTTTTGTTCAAGCTTAATGATTATTTGTGATTTTTAGTTTTTTCGATCAAAAATAATGTTTAACCATAGAAGAATAAATATAACAATTAAAAATTAAAAATCATCAAGGATATTCATAGTGTATCCTTAAAGGATAAAAACGTGCTAGTCAAGCTTGTTCTATGTTGATTGGAAGTGATTGATTTATTCATTTAAAAATAGCGACAATAATCATTATTTACGGTCCCTGCTTTTTTGTCTATTTTGTAAACGTCTTTTTCATGTTTAGTTAAAGTTTTAGTTGTGATCCCACGAAATCCCATAAATAGTATGTATGTTAATGTGTTCGTCTAACTTTTGGGGTACTGTATGCCTAAAATCAGCTGCAGTCATTTGCAGTTGTTAATATAATCGGAAAAATACTGATGCCATCTAGCGTTTGCCAAGGGAAAGTTTTTCCTTATTGTGCTGTTGTTTTGTTCTCGTCGCTCGTGTTTGTAATGTTTTTTGAAATATTTGTAGTTATTCATTTCATTGAAATTCACTTTTTATGAGATTCCCATAAGTGTGCATTTACACGACTATATATTTTTGATCTTTGGTGTGCAGAAGGTGGCACCAACGCTGAAAGATTAAAAAAATTGTTGAATTTATGCAAGAGCAAATTGAAAACAACGGTTACATTCCAGAGCTAAGCCAACTACCAAAACGAATTGATTGCATATGCAAAAGAATTGCTACTTTTTGGGATAGATACAAACGGAAGAAAACTGCAATTATGCAATATCAATCAAGTTGGCTGAATGAAATAGAAACAATTGTGTTGACCTGTGTTCGTGAGTTGTCTCAACCAACACAAGAAAGTGCTAATCTTGGACGGCCGAAAATTGATTTTTCAGATTGTTCGAATAGAGCGAAACGTCGAAGGATTGCTGAAATAGCAAAAACGGATCACTCTGCTGCTTCCTTGCTTCGATCGTGCAGCTTATCTTCAGGCCCAAAACATTGCCAAGCCGATATTGACGAAGTCTTATCACTTTTTGTGGAGACGAATTTAACGAAACATCAATATTTGCTTATTCGGAAGTTTATTAATACGCTTGTTTCATTTGATATATTGCCGAGTTACGAGCAGGTTTTGAAGGCAAAAAAAAACAGATACCCAGAAGATATCAGCGTTACTGAAGCAAAAGCTGAAGTTCAATTGCAAAGTTTGTTAAACCATACAGCTTCACGGATTTTAAAACTTCAACACGAAGTTATTGAAAACATAAAGGATGATTCCACTAAAAACTTAATATTGATAGGAAAATGGGGATTTGATGGTAGCACCGGACAGTCTGAATATAAACAGAAAGCGCTTAACAATAATTTGGACGACTCTACTCTTTTTGTTACCTCATACGTACCATTGCAGCTGGTTACAAATTCTAGTGATCCCAAAGGTCAAAAAATAATTTGGAAAAATCCTCGACCGTCATCTACACGCTTCTGCAGACCAATGAGGTTCCAATTTGAAAAAGAAACAGCTAAATTGGCTTTGAACGAAGAAAGGCATTTTAAGGAACAAATTAGTAAGCCAACCCAGACTGTATGCGATATCGGCAATAAAAGAATCGAGGTTAAACACAGATTGCAATTGACCATGGTAGATGGAAAAATATGTAATGCCCTCAGCGATACGTCTGCAGTGAAATGTTACATTTGTAAAGCAAAGCCAACGGAAATGAACGACTTAGAAAAGTGTTTGGAGAAGAGTGTTAATGAAAACTGCTTGGAGTTTGGATTATCACCGTTGCACTCATACATAAGATTCTTCGAATATTTTTTGCACGTTGCCTACAGATTAGATCAAAAAAGTTGGCGAATTTATACCGCTGAGGGCAAACAGTCACTTTCTTTAAGAAAAAAAAGAATTCAAGAAGACTTCAGGGCAAAAATGGGGCTAATAGTGGACCAACCGAGAAGTGGAGGTAGCGGAAGTTCAAATGACGGAAATACTGCGAGAACATTTTTCAATAATTCGGAGCTATCTGCTGAAATAACTGGCTTAGATGAAAGCGCAATAATACGATGTTCAACATTGCTCCAAGCCATGGCATCAGGGTACAGGATTAATGCTGACAAATTCAGAATATATGCTATTGACACTGCCAAACAATTGTTATGTTTGTATGATTGGTACTACTTCCCACCCTCAGTGCACAAAGTGTTAATCCATGGTGCAGATGTCATTAATTTTGCTCTTGTTTCAATTGGAGAATTATCGGAAGAAGCTGCAGAGCCGCGAAACAAAGACATAAAACTATATAGAAAGCAGAACACACGAAAAATATCTCGAATTGCCACAAATACGGATTTGGTTAATAGACTACTTTTGTCTTCTGATCCATTTATTACAGGACTAAGGAAATTACCTTGCAAATTTAAGTCTAATTTAATGAAATCAACGTTAGATTTGTTGGAAGAATTTGATTAACTATTATGTTTTCCTTGGTTTTTATACCCTTGCAGAGGGTATTATAATTTTGTTCAAAAGTGTGCAAAGCAGTGAAGGAGACATCTCCGACCCTATAAAGTATATATATTCTTGATCAGGATTACCTCCTGAGTTGATATGAGCATGTCCGTCTGTCCGTCTGTCTGTCTGTCTGTTTCTACGCGAACTAGTCTCTCAGTTTTAAAGCTATCGACTTGAAACTTTGCACACACGCTTCTTTTCTTTGCACGCAGTATATAAGTCGGAACGACCGGGATCGGTCGACTATATCCTATAGCTGCCATATAACTGATTGATCGGAAATGGCATAACTTTGGTGTTTTTAGAGTTAGAGAGTTCAAATTTGACATGAAAGCTATTTTTGGCAAAATAATACGATATGCCAATTTTCGTAAGGATCGGCCGACTATATCCTATAGCTGCCATATAACTGAACGATCGGAAATGACCCAACTTTCGTGTTTTTAAAAATAGAAAGCTGGAATTTAATACAGATTCCATTTTTGGTCAGTTGATCCAACCTACCAAATTTCATAAGGATCGGCCGACTATATCCTATAGCTGCCATATAACTGAAGGATCGGAATTGACCCAACTTTTGTTTTTAAAGATAGAAAGCTGGAACTTGGTACAGATTCTAGTTTTGGTTTGGTCAGTTCATCTAACCTACCAAATTTCATTAGGATGGGCCAACTATATCCGATGTTTGCGATATATATCCGGTTTTAACTGCAAGGGTATATCAACTTCGGCTCCCACCTAAGTTAGCTTTTATTTCTTGTTTGATTTAATATATGTTTTTTTTTATTTTATTTGATATGGCAATATCATATCATTATTTGATATGATATGACAAAAGTGTATTATTATTAAAGTATTTGAATATTACTTGAAACTCGTACTTATTGCTGTTTACAATTTTTGATATAGTTTTCCGATTTGGACTATATTTGGCAAGCATATATAAAACTGGTCCAAACATACAATTTGTAAGTTTGGTTTACATATCTTGAAAAACAAAAAAGTTTTTCATACTATATACTTATTTCTATCCTATCGTTCCTATGGCAGCTATATGATATAGTCATACGATATGGTCAATTTTTTTACTATGCATTTCAAATATTTTTTTAGAATTTTGGTGAAAATTTCGTTACAATATCTGAACTAGAAGTACTTATGGCCGCGGCTCTATACAAGCCCAACCACTGTGCAGCGCTAGGGCACTACTTTCAAATTAAAATTAAAATTTCTATAAAAGAAAAATAATATTTTTTTTTTCACTAAAATTAAAGAACATAAGTTAAGTAATAAGACTACTATTGCTCCAATTCATTGTGTTAACATTAATGTCAAATTCGGAATTTTGAAAAATGTCAACTTTTGTCATAAAAGTGCACACAAAATGGTTGGGTTGGGTTTGATAAAAACTTGTGCATTTATAATGATCGAAATTTCCTTTTTGCTTTAAATTCTTAAAATTCAATATCTACTTTAATGTTCCATATAAAGAAAAATTACAAAATGTGAAATTTAAAAATTGGTCGCTGGTGGACTGTTTCTGGGATTTGCCCATTTAACACCCTTCGCTTTACTTTACTTCTCTCACGTCCGTTATGGTATATACTATATACTAGCTAAGCAAGCTCACTTAGCCACTCGATTAGACGCCCTACCGTCGAATACGGTCTATTATGATTCTATCTATTAGCCTCTGTAGTACAACCTTTCACCAAAGATTATAAAGTACATCGATGGGACATCTTATACAAAGAAAAATTTTCTATTTTTCCAGTGCTGGAACCCCCTGGAACGAGCGGGTTCCACAGCGCGACAAGTTAAGTTTGAGAAACTTTTCGCGCGACAACTAATGATGGATAGCCAAGTGGTAGAGTGTTTGGCTGATGTGCAAAAGTTAAACGGGCTCAAACCAGGCTGGGGACATCCATTTTTTTTTATTTTAAATTTATATTATATTTTTTTTCTTTGTTTGTGTTTTTCTGAATTTATAATCCAATCAAAAATAATACAAAATTTTAAAATAACCTTAAAATTGCCTCAGTTCGTAGTGAAACCCGTTGTAAAAATGTCTATAAGTGCGGGTTCTACTGCATTTTGGCAGGCCGCGTCGTGAACCCGATCTCAAATGTTTTCATCGCAGCAAACCAATTTTAAATATCATTAGATCAGCTTTGAGGGTAGCATAGATGGATAGTGCGCGCTCCTTATTCTTGGGGTCATGGGTTCGATTACATTAGTGGGCGGTTGTTTCAATTTTGAGAAAGTTTTAGATTTATGATTATTTTTATATTTACTTTTATTTTTTTATTAAGGATGTAGGTTCCAGCCTTTTTTTAGAGGTTATTTGAAAAAAAATTTTTTTGGAATAAAAAATAATGCGATTGTTTCAATTTTCAAATATGTTTTTATAGGCACCATAAACTATTTGAAAATATTTTGTTTGATTTATTCTTGTGTATTTTAATACACTTTATAGCATGCCAAAGTATGCATATAAAAAAAAAGGTAGGTCCCTGGCGCAGGTGATTTCGACTGCTAGAGTCATCCGAAACAAAAAATTAGAATAGATTATTGGCGAACTCACAAAACAAAAAATTAAAAAAATGTATCTGAAATTAACGATAAAAAAACTAATCTTTAAAAATAAATGATTCTAGTACGGGACAGAGGTGTTACTTTTGAGAACATTTCCAAATTTCAGCTAGATCGTTACCATAGAATTCTGTGAATCACCTGCGCCGCACACAAAAATGTCGTTCCGAGAAAAACGCGTTTAAAGTTTAGACGCTACCGAGTAACTCATACTATTCGGTGTAGGCGCGCTCTCGATTATGGGCTGTATCTCAGTCATTATTTGATATTTTTATTTGATTTATTTGATATATTTTATTCTTAATAAACAGTACTTTCAAAATATGTGAAAAAAATCGATTTTTTCAACCTCACACATGAGACTACATCCTTAATATTTTTTTTCTTACTTTTCATATTTACTTTATTATTATTATTTTTAATAGCATTCTATTATTTGGATGACTAAATGCCTGACGGACTCCCTTGAAATTTTATTAGCCGGACATGATGAAAAATTAAACAATTTTACAATAGTAAAATTAAACAATTTTACAATAGTAAAATTAAAGAAAAATTTTAAAATTTAGTAAAAAAAAAGAAAAAAAAAAAAAAATTAATAATTATTATAAAAGAAAGAAAAAGTTCAAAGTCCTTACGTGGATTTGAACACAGAAAATTTATACACACAGTTACTACTTTAAGCATTACGCTACCACCCTGTCTCGATCTGCAGCGATTTAAAATACAGTCGAGTCCCGATAATTCGAAATGGCAAGGGGATCACTTTTTTTACGAATTAGACGGGAATTCAATTTATCGAGATTTCTATTTAACGGGGCTCAAAAATGAAAGAGTCGAATAAACGGGGTTTTTACATTTGACATCATGTTTACATACATATGTATTTTTTTTTTTTTTTTTTTTTAACGTTGCTTTTATTTTTTGAATCTTCTCTTTGCGAGACTAACAAGAGGTGTATCAAATCTTATATTTTTAACTTAACTAACAGTCATATTGACTGATACGGAGTTAGACGGCCCTAAAAATCGATTGCTGGGTTGGGAGGTCGTTGCGTCTGAGGCGGGATACGCTAGAAACCCGAGTCAATCCCCGAGCGAGAAAATTTGGGTGCGAAGACAGTTTTTCTTTGTATGACTCTTTTTGCTTCTGGATTTCGTCTTTCACTGCGAGGATGCCCAGATCCCGGTGGATGTTTTCGTTGCGAACATACCAAGGTGCCCCTGTGATAGTTCTCAGGATTTTTGATTGTGCGCGCTGTATGATGTCTATGTTGCTGCTGCTCGCGTTCCCCCACAGCTGGGAGCCATACGTCCAGATTGGCTTTAGGACTGAATTGTACAGTAGTAACTTGTAGTCCAGGCACAGTGGCGATCGTGAGTTTATGATCCAGTGGAGGCTGCTGGCTTTCAGTTTTAGATGCATCTTTTTGCATTCGATGTGCTTACGCCAGGTAAGTCGTCTATCAAGGTGAACGCCAAGGTACGTTACGTCGTTAGCTTGAGGGATCTGCATAACGTTTAGTAAAAGCGGAGGGCATGTTTGTCTATTAAGAGTAAACGTTATATGTTTACACTTTTGTTCGTTTATTTTAATGCGCCAGTCGGACAGCCACCTTTCCACTATTGTGAGATGATTAGCCAGTTGGGTTGTTGCCTGCGTTGGGCATCTGGAGCGACTAAGAATAGCGGTATCATCGGCGAACGTTGACGTTGTTAGTTGTGCGCTCGTAGGAATATCCGCAGTATACAAAACATATAGACACGGCCCGAGTGCGCTTCCCTGTGGAACTCCAGCTTCGATGGTGTAGTCGCCCGAAGTAGCTGCGTTGCATCTCACTGAGAATACCCTATTGAAGAGGTATGATTCCAGTAGCTTGTGGGTGTATGTTGGCAAATACGTTTTAATTTTGTGCATGAGTCCGATGAGCCAAACTCGGTCGAAAGCTTGAGATACGTCGAGGAAAATAGCGCTGCAGTATTCTCGCTGTTCGAAGGCTGAGCGTATTTCGGATGTTAATCTGTTCACTTGTTCGATGGTTCCATGGTTTCTTCGAAAGCCAAATTGGTGTGCCGGGATGATATTGCAAGCTTCCAGATGTGGTATTATGCGAGTTAACAAGCATTTTTCAAACAGTTTAGACAAACAAGATAGAAGGCTTATTGGTCTGTATGATGACGGAATTAAGTGGTCTTTTCCAGGCTTCGGTATCATTATAATAATGGATTTCTTCCACTTTTTTGGGAAATAGCCAAGATTAATGATTCCATTAAATAGTTTGCAGACGACCTCTATAGCGCATTTTGGAAGTTCGATCAGCATCTTTGGGGTCAATAGGTCACCACCGGGAGCCTTTTTTGGTTTTAGCCCTCTTATGACTTTTTCGATTTCGTTCGGCCGGAATGGAGGTGCGGCTGGCTGAGGGGAGGACTCTGGCTGAATTACTGGCAGGAGGAATGAATTTGAGGCTGGGTTTGGCTGGAAGACACTTTGGAGATGTGTGGCGAATGTTTCAGCTCGGTCTTCGTCGCTGCGAGCCCAGCATTCCGAAGAGTTTCTTATCGGGGTGGTCGTTTCAATTGGGGCGCTAAAATTTGGGTGGGCCCTCCACAGGGGGTACTTTGTACTTGTTGGCGAGAGATTCTGGATGTACCTCAGCATTGCATTTTCTTCCTGTTGGTGAAGAGCCTGGTCGAGTGATCGGGTTGCTTCCTTAAGGCGTTGTTTTGAAGCTGGTGATCTGCTGTTTTGCCAATCACGACGCGTGCGCCTTTTTTTTCTCGCACGAGCTGTTCGATTTGCTGATTAGATTTGAAGTGTTTGTTTCGGTCTACTTCTTTCCTATGAGGAGTAGAGATTTTAGCTGCCGCAACGAGTACTTCTTCCAGGGCGCTCGTAGTGTAGTCGATGTCCGATTCCATGTTAAAATCCGGGGCGAGTTCTATGTGGGCACTCACGTACTTTTTGTATTTTAGCCAGTTTGTTTTTGTCGTCGTCAGACTGAAGGGGTGTTCGGTTATTTCTGGGCTTTGAAGAAGCGTTAGAAGCACAGGCGAGTGGTCTGATGATAAGTCCGAGACTGCTTTGGCACTTATTAGATTGCGAGGTATGTTTTTTGTCACTGCAAAATCAATAAGGTCTGCGGCTATAAATCGATCCCCAAGTGAATTGTAGAAGTCCATAAATTGTCCTTCCGAGATTGAGAAGCGAGGAGGGCAGTAAGCGGCAGCAATTGAAAGGATTCCGTTGCTTGACTGAATTTGTATCGATGTGGCCTGCAAGAAGTTTGTTGCAAACCTTTTGTGAAAATGGTGTTTAATTCGTTCTCTGATTAGAACTCCAGTTCCGCCGTGGGCTTTCCCATCTGGATGATCTGTGCGGTAGATTGTGTAGCCTCTTATATGAAAGTTGTATTTGCTTGTAAGATGCGTTTCCACCAGTAGCATAACGTCAATATGGTTTTCGGTCAAGAATTGTGACAATTCTAGTTTATGCCGTGAGACACCATTGGCGTTCCACATTGATATTCGTAGCGCCTGCATAGATTATTTGGACTGTTGTGCTACGAGCAGCTGTATCACCATGTTCTGGTTTTGAACAAGCGTTTGCATGGTCGTTTTCATGAATGACATAAGCTCCATCATACTTTGTTGGAGGGTAAGCATCATAGTTTCCGTTTTGCTGTGTGGCTGTTCTGGGGCCTGTTGAGCGCTTTGAGAGTTAGGCTGAATTGGAATTTCCCTTCCAGATCGTAGAGCATCGGCATAGGAGAAGCCGTTGGTGGTGTTTAGTGGACCGAATGAGGATCTCGCAGCTTTGGCGAAGAAGACGTCTGGGATTTTGGTTGCGCGTTGCGGTCGCTTGACGCATGCGACTCTTTAACTCCTTATACACAATACATCCTCTATAGTTTGCCGTATGGCTGCCTCCGCAGTTTCCACATTTCTTCACGGTACTGTCCTTGTTTGTAGTGCAGCAAGCGGACTTGTGGGCGTCCCCGCAGACTACACAGACAGCCCGAAGTGTGCAGTAAGACCTTGTGTGTCCATACTCTTGACAATTAGTGCATTGCACTGGACCGTTACGTTTATGTGGCTCTTCAACAGTGATTTTCCGATGCAAAAGATATTGCAGGTTGTAGATTGGGTGGACTTCGTTCTTCTTCAGCGACCTGCTTTCAGGCTCGAGCTCGACCTTGAAGAGGGGTTGTGGCTTTTTATCTTTATTTAGAATGTTAATAACATTCTTGGCGGCGAAGACCTTTTCTTTAAGGGCGGTTTTTATTTCCTCGGCGGTAACATCAGGTTCTATTCCCTTTACTACAACTTGTAGGCCCTTACTGCTTTTCAGCTGGTACGTGTAATAGTTTTTCTGTACAGTGTCCAGATATTTTGACACTATTCGGAAGTGCTCTTCAGTCTTGGTTTGCACCTTTGTTTCATGGATGTTCCCTTTGATAAGCGGAACAACGTGAAAGTTTTCACCGTTCCCGATCAACGACGCAATTTTGTTGACCAGGGCACTCGAGCTTTTTTTTCCTAATATAGATTGGAGGGGGCTTGGGTTTTTTTTTGCGGTGTCTTGGGCTGGTTGGTTTTCCTCAGCCTCCGCCAGTAGGGCAAATCTGTTAGTAGTGGATCTGTCTGGCTCATTATCGTTATTCAGGACACGGTTAATTTTTGTTTTGTTGCCTGCCGGATTACTCTGCGGGCTAAGCTTGCGCTTAATTTGGATGTAGCGATCCATTCCAGTCTGTGTGGCTGTTGCCGCTTTGGCACTTTCCGAGGTTGTTGTTTTTGTACTCGCTGTAGTCGTTGACGTCGTGGTACTTTGAGTTGCAGGGGTTTTCGCTGTTGTTGCAGAAGTTGTAGCGCTGCTTGTTGTTGGTGCGAAATTTGTTTCCGATATTGGAGGGGGTTTTACACTGCGAACTCCATGACGCGGGAGTCGGAGTGAGCAGAGCGGGTGAGCAAGACCGTGCCCTTTGGGTTTCAGCGGTCAGTAAAGCCGGGTTGCTTTTAAGCGCCGATTTTTCCACTTCGGTATCGCGGGTTGAAAAGTAAGAGTAGAAGCCGTTTCTTTGGTTCACTGAACTTCTACGCTCGTTCTTTTGGTCGTTGCTCAATGAGCTCATTGCGTGGTACGTATTTTTTTTTTTTCAACAATGCACTAGTTTTGGTTTAGCACATTACAACTGTTATAAAAAAAAAAGCTTGTCTGTCGCTTTTAATAAATTGCATTTCAGTGTCTTTTCGCTTATATTGGCGAAAATATAAGCGAAGTGAAGTTTTCCCGGAGCTCGGACAAAGCACGTCCGCTCAGTTCGGTAGTTCGATTACTGTATGTATTTAACTTTATTAAAATGAAACAAACATTATAAGTATGTATATTCATTTGTACGTTTTTCAAATAAGGGGAAAATTAAACAATAACATAAAATTTTAATAATAAAAAATTAAGCAGAAACATTAAATTATAAAAAACAAAAATTCAAGCTTTAAAATAATTTTTAATTTTTGGTAACAATAATTGGTAACAGCAAACTAACCGAAAACAGTGAGAGAAACAAAAAAATCATAATGCATAGCGACATAAAGGCGGCATAGCTGTCTGCAAAATCTAACGGTGCTTTAACTACAAAAAATTTTGCATCGTATTACGATTTATAAGAGGTTACGAAACAAAATTACGATTTATAAGAGGTTCAATATTCTTTTCGTTGCGCCAAATACTACGAATTAACGAGGGGACCAAAATTATCACGATTTTCGATTTAGCGGGGTACGAATTATCGGGCTTCGACTGTACTATTTGTTCTACTAACTACCACATCGGCGCATTGAAAACAGAAACGAGAAATTGAAATTGAAATTTGGAAGCCAAAACTTTTTACACCGTCGTGCGAGCAGTCTCACATACATACAAAGGCTCAAATTTTTGTTGACGGATACATGTAAAGAGTTCTAAAAATAGAATCGAATGCATGTGCGTTTGCCCCTCACCAACAAGCTCGACGAAAAAAGTTGACCGTTTTGGGTCCTGATGTCCCATCTACTTGCTCTTAATGAGGGGCAAATAGGCGATCAGCCCCTCCATCAGGATTTTCTAGGATTTGAAAAGATACAATCCAGGCAATGTTGTGCTCCTGAATTGGTAGCAGCTCCCGCACGCTCAGCAGTCGACTCCGAATCAATTGCTTCAGACGTCCATGTCGAATGCATAGCAGCTCCATTACGGGGTGTACGTTGTTCGGTTGAATGAGCAGTGAATTGACTTTCGTCCCCGCTTCACCCTTCAAGCTTTTACTAGCCTTTGGTTGTTCTTCAAAGCTGTACACTGATAGCTGTAATCCACTGAAACTGGAATATTGGCCATTCCTCCGGTTTTAAAACAAACTACATCCATTTGTCAAGGCCGCTGTTCCATAGGATCCAGGTGATGGCGAGGGTACAGCGTCGCTGTTGTTGTAGCTTCCGTGGTGCATGAACATAACTTCATTCTGGCTGCACCGTGGCTGTGACACAACATGGCGGCTAATAGCTTACAAATATATAGCCTTTAGTCCATGTAACATGTTGCCTGATCACCGCATTACCGACCAAATATGAAGGCTAGCTCACGCGGGATAGCGCCACAATATATTACCCTTAATATAAAGAGTTGAAAAGATTTTTTGAATTGACTTTTTTGGTCAATCGGTCCTTTAATGAGTCTGTGCGAGCGTCAATCCTATCTCTCAGTGAATGCAATGTTCAGTAGGAGGGCATCTTACGAACATCTCAACGGAAAACACTCAACCGAAAACCAAAATCAAGAGAAAGTCTCGTGCTCTGAAAGAGAATGATTGTGCACATTTTTTCAGTTTTTCTCGTGAATAGAACATAGGGGAAAACAAGAAAGAAAAACTAACTGGGCGGAGCAAAAGTTTATATACCCTTGCAGTTAAAACCGGATATATCGGAAACATCGGAAAATATCATAATAAAACCAATTAGTTATAATAAAGTATCTAAAAAAAAGTCCCAAGCTTCTATCTCCAAAAACACAAAAGTTGCTATTTCTACCAAATACCATTTCTGATCGTTCAGTTATATGGCAGCAATGAGATATAGTCGGCCGATCGTTATAATATTTTGAAGGTCGGATTAACTGACCAAAGATATAATCTGTACCAGCTGTACCAGCTTTCTATCTTCAAATATCAACGAAACAACGAAAGTTGAGTCATTTCTGATCGTTCAGTTATATGGCAGCTATAGAATATAGCCGACCGATCCTTATGAAATTTGGCACGACGTATAAATTTGCCAAAAATAGCTCTCATGTAATTTGAACTCTCTAACTTTAAAAACACCAAAGTTATAACATTATCAATCAATTAGTTTCGAAGCTATCGATTTGAAACGATGCACACACTCTTCATTCCTTTGCACGCAGTATATATGGTAAGTCGGAACAGCCGGGATCGGCTGACCATATCCTATAGCCATTTAACTCATTGATCGAAAATGACGCAATTTTAAAAATCATAATTCTCTAACCCTTAAGACGTTGGTCGACACCCAATAGATTGATATAATTGGAATGCATTAGTATTGGTAACGAATAGCAGAAAGTAGGCTGCGAGCATAACATTTTATACGTTTATACTGTGTGTGTGCGGCAGAGCTCGGGCAGCGAAATTTCCGATGCCCCTGGAAAAGGGCGCTCACTATTTCAACTTGTAGCGTTGGTAGAAGCTTATTAAAATCTATCTTATATGGCGGCGAAGGTAACAAAACAAAAATAATTTATTTTAGTGCCGTTCGAAATTAACGTTTAAAGATGAGTCCATTCTAGAACTTCATGGAATCAGTTTCCCAAAGTAGAGTCGCGTTTCTGCGTCAAAGCTTTGTCGTCATGTTTGATTCGGGCAGAATGCGTCAGGCTTTAAACATGGTGAAGGCAATTCCAGATGCCATGCTAAGCGTTTCGCTGAAAGAATTGGAAGGACCTGAATCAGAGTTTATTAGACTTGTAACAAGTTCCGGTCGATGTTCTCAGCTAAATTCTAACCCGTTCATCGGTCTGGCTGAGAAACTCCAGCGCCTGCGGGCTTGCTTGCGTGATTCAGTTAGAAACAATTCGCTCCCTGGAATTGACAGACAATAACTTTGGCGTTTGAGGTTTAGCAACCAACATATTTATTTTTAAGCATGTAAAGCGCATGTAAAGGAAATTTTGAATTTGGGATCAATCAAAGGTTCATCATCGAGAGGACTCCGTGATGCAATATGCGGGCATGGGTATTCTCTTGCATGGGCACCAGCAATTTGCAGGATACGCTATCGCGTAGGTGCTGCTACAGAAGCTGGACCCGGTCACGCAGGATAAATGAAACGAGATGGAAGCGGAGTCGGAGACGATGGCATTTCGACGTGCAAGTCTATTAAAAAGTTCCTGAGACGAAGGTGACAGATCTTGGAATGCGTACATTTTTTGATGGCCCCAAGTGCGTCGGCCATTCAATTTGAAAGTTCAAAGGGCCTATTTCGCAATTCTAATTAGCTTGCAAAACTTTTAAGGACCTCTTAAGCGTTGCGGATGTACGCTCGGCCTTGTCTCGCCCAGTCATTTGGTATATTTTGGGAAACTTGCGGTTATCGAAAAGGGTCTTTGACTTTGAGCACCCCTGGAGAAAATCAAGCTGAAATATCAGCATGCAATATCACATAGAACGAAAGAAAATACAAAAATATCAGCTTCAGTACATACATAATTACATTTAAACATACAGTTTACAGTTTATTATGAGCCCTCGTAAATATTAAAATCTTACTAATTCTTCAGATATTCGCTTATAGAGTCGGGCCGAACATTGTGGGTATGCAACGCATATATAATTTCCTTATCGCTAAGCATGCGACTATGGGATTCCTTGGTTGGTTCTATTTTGCGAACTAGGAGCTTCGAAAACCACGATGCACTGTCCTTGTAGTTATCGGTAGTTAAATGGGATCTAAGAAATAAAAATAGTTTGTAAGGTTTAAAAATAATATATATAGATATTTATTTATTTATATTATATATTTATAAATATTTAATTATATAATAATAATACTATCTGCAAGAGTTAAATAATTTAATGGATTAAAAATAATATAGATAGTGACATAGGTTAAAAAACAATTTCAATTAGAAATGAAAGCTGACTATTTATATATACCCTTGTATATATAACTACATACACCCTTGCAGCTATGATCGGATATAATTCGTTATGAGAATTTTATTATAAAACCAATTTAATTGAGTACATTATTTAAAAAAATGTTCCAAGCTTCTTTCTTTAAAAATACTAAAGTTGGTATTTTTACCAAATACCTTTTGCGATCGTTATAAGGCAGCTATAAGATATAGTCGGCAGATACATAGTTTTAAAATTTGGTAGGTCGGATCAGTTAACCATACTAGAATCTGTACGAAGTTGTCTCTTAAAAAACACGAAGTTGATAAATTTTCGATTGTTCAGTTATACGAGGTGTGTTCAAAAAGTAAGGTGAGTTTGTATTTTCAAGAAAAATTATTAATTTATTTATCAATATTTATGTTATCCCCTCAAAGTAATCCCCTCCGATACAATACACTTATGCCAACAGTTTTTCCAATCCTCTAAGCACTTCCGGTAAGAACTTTTCGGTATAGCCTTGAGCTCTTCCAGCGATGCAGTCTTTATCTCTTCAATCGTTGCAAATCTCCGTCCTTTTATAGGTCTCTTTAGTTTTGGGAACAAGAAAAAGTCACTTGGGGCCAAATCCGGTGAACATGGTGGCTGAGGCATTATTGTGGTGTTGTTTTTGGCCAAAAAATCTATCACAAGCAAAGGTGAGTGAGCAGGGGCACTTGAGGGGTCGTACTTGACCGTACGACCATATGGTCAGAAATCCTGATGCACCACGCCATGGTAATCTAAGAAAACAGTGATCAAAACTTGGACATTTGATCGAACTTGCCGTGCTTTTTTCGGTCTTGGCTCACCTGGGCTCTTCCATTGGGACGATTTGGCTTTGGTTTCGATATCATAACCATATACCCATATATGATTTGTCACCAGTTATGACCCTTTTTAGTAAATCAGGGTCGTCGTTGACGTCATTTAACAGCTCTTGAGCGATAATCATGCGGCTTTTCTTTTGGTGAAAACTCAGCAATTTCAGAACAAACTTCGCTGACACACGACTCATGCCCAAAACGTTTGGAAAAATTGTATGCCACGGGCCAAGCGATATACCGTCATCTTCAGCAACTTCTCTAATAGTGATACGACAATTTTCCAAAACAATGCTTTTCACTGCTTGAACGTTATTATCAGTTGTTGACATGCTTGGGCATCCAGAGCAAGGCTCGTCATTGTCATCTTCCCGGCTCGTCATTGGCATCTTCCATCTTCATAAATGAATAAAATTCTTTTATACTTATGGTTTTTAACTGTTATTATTATTTTATTTGTGTTTTTTGTTTAGTTTTCCTGTGAGTTTTTCCAAAATAAATTATTTTAGAAAAATTTGTTAGCGACAAAATTTGGTTGGAAAAGTAGTTATGAATAAATATTGAAAATATTTTTACATTCTTACATATTTTTGCATTCTTATAAGTAAAATATGTAAAATAAAATGTACAACATAATAATGAATATTTCTGAAAAAAACAATGACTTGCTTCCACTTTTGAATTATTTTATTATCTTCGTCTAAAAATATAGGAAATATGCATAGTTGTATAGTACATTCTAGAATGCATTCGAAACAATTCGAATGCGAACTGTAACTCAAACTCATTCAATTAGGTTTTCTTTCCCCGAATGTTGTGCGAGTGAGACCTACACAGTCGCACTCATCAATTAATTAATTTTCGTCTCTGCATTCTATCTCACTCAATTCATTTTCAATGTTGTGCATTTGAATGTCGTTTTTTACCTATTTATGCAGACCTCTAGTACAGATGTTAGGGAAGAGTGTACCAACATAACAAAACAAAAAAATCGATAATCGAAAATATGTTGCCTGCGAAATTTGAAAAATTCACCATATTTTTTGAACACACCTTGTATAGCAGCTATAGGACATAGTCGGCCGATCCCTTTGAAATTTGGTATGTCGTATTATTTTGCCAAAAACTCTAAAAACACCAAAGTTATAGCATTTCCGATCAATCAGTTATATCGCAGCTATAGGATATGGTCGGCCGCTCCCGGCCGTTCCGACTTATAGTTTGAAAGTTTCAAGTCGGTAGTTTTAAAACTCTAGTCTCTCATTTTTCGCGTAGAAACAGACAGATAGACGGACATGCTGTTATCAACTCAGGAGGTGATCGTGAAAAAGAATACTTTAAGGAGTCTCCAAGGAGGAGATGTCTCCTTCCCTGCGTTGCACACTTTTGACCAAAAATAAACTTTTGTATTGAAAATTAAACTTGTATAAAAACAAGACTCTAGGCGAGACACAGCAAATAAACAGAAAAGGACCACGATAGGAAAAGACCTTAGTCATACTGCATGATTTTAAAAATTAAGATTTAACGCATTTAGTTTTGCAAAGGGAGACCAATATTTATTGCGGAGATTACTGTGGTGGAGAATCGAAAGACTGCCCGGTCGCTCCATACTTTATCTCGCGAAGGGTGGACTTGATGTACCTCTCATCCAATAGGTAGGCATCCAAGGAAACAGGATTCTTGTTTTTGTAAAAACGATACTGCAGGTGAAAGGCGAGCTTCTCGCCTTCTTGCAAAAAGGGACCTTCTCCTGCCAGATTCCAAATAAGAAAGAACAGTTATAGTCGAGTTTTCCGAATATATTTCACCCGCTACTCATCTCTAAAATTACTCAAAGAATAAAAAGTCTATACCTCATAATTTACTATTACAATTTAAAATCTTGGGCCTTGAGTCGAGTTCCCAGACTTTGTGGGAGGAGTAGTCGAGTTTTGGGGCAGAAGATTAGCCATTGGAACAGTTTGACATCGTAACATTTTCCAAAAACATAAACAAACTGGCGTTGCAACGAGATTGTTGTTATTGGAAAAGCCATTGAAACAGTTTGGCATCGTAACATTTTCAAAAAACATAAAAAAAACTGACGTTGCAACGAGATTTCTGTTTCAGGGGCAGGAGTGGGCGTAGCAAAATTTTCTCACAAATTGATCTGCGCGGATACCACACGATCCCAAGTTCCAAATTGCTCCATCTCTTATAGTCTTCGAGATCCACGCGTTTATTGTAAATTGTAGCCCAATTGTATGAGAAATTTTATATACATGTATGGATATATCTCTAAAAATCGGCCGATTTGAATGAATTTTGTTTTTCTGATATATATTAACTATTTAAATAGTTTGGCTTTTCAGAACTGGCGCTAAAGGATTTTGCGATTTGTGGGCTCGGGAGGCTAAGTTTTGAAACAAATTTGAACTGCGTGGGCATTGTAGGAGTCTCCATGTCAAGTCCTATAATTCTATATCTTGTAGTGTCCAAGATCCACGCGTTCACACGGACAGACGGAAATAGCTATATTGACTCTGTTGTTTATGCTGTTCAAGAATAAAGTATAAAGCTAGGGTTAGAGGATATTGAGGGTGCGTGTTTGCCCACAATATTCTCCACCTGCACAGCTATTGCAGGAGGTTTCCTCCGTGGCACGTGCTGCTCACGGGTACGTTGTATGTTCTGATGTACCCGTTGCGGCAATTTGCTGCCCACAACGGGCGGCCATTTAGAAGGTGCCCCGCAGTCGGTGGCCACGATCAGTGATGATGACGCTGCTGTACCCCTAGTAAGCTTAGTCGGTGGCCACGATCAGTGACGATGACGCTGCTGTACCCCTTAGTAACCTTAGTAAGGAAACTTCCATCGGGGAACGTCACCACAAAAAAAGGACTTGATCAAAGCTTATACCGTTATATGCGTCTATAACCTGTATACAAGTTTGTGATAAGGCCCAATCGGAATGTCTGTTTTAAAATACCTTTCCATTCGATCTGCAATTCTTCCGTTTTGCTGCTAAACCATAGCATACTCTTTTATTAGCATCCTCAAAAACATAATTTGTTTTCTCAGATTTATTGCCATAAGTTTTAGTGGTACAAATATAAATCATTGGGTTTTCCATGTCCATACACATGCGCACATTTCAAACTTTAAAGTTATATCTTTTAATCGACCTAACAATCCAATTCCCAAACATAAGCTATAACAAGAAAGGAAAGCTAACTTCGGGCGGAGCCGGAGTTGATATACCCTTGCAGTTAAAACCGGATATACGAGGGCTGCTATATATATTTCTGGCCTAGGCCATACTAAGTATTTCCTGGCGCCATCTGACGTTTTCATTCGGAAGTTTGACATGTTTTAGCAGAAACGTGCTCAGAACGTTTTGACGTACGTCCATAATTTGTGTTATTTACAGTGACTCAAAAAAATCAATTTGGCAGAACATGGAATTAACTCGTGAACATTTTCGCGCAATCATTTTTCACGGCTTTCGACGTGAACTAACACGACAAGAATGCATCCATCGATGCACAAACTTAAATCTTTGTATGGCGATGAAGCACCATCTTATAGCACTGTGAAAAACTGGTATAATGAATTCAATCGTGGCCGACTCTCGCTCAAAGACGAAGGTCATGAAGGTCGTACAAAAAATTCGTTGTTCCAGAGAACATTGACATTGATCGTCATGTGACATACCGTGAGATAGAGGCATCCTTGGGCATTTGTTCTACTAGCATACATTCGATATTGCATGAACACTTGGTCGTAAAAAAAATTTGTACTCGTTTGATCCCGCACAATTTGACAATCGCTAAAAAAATTACTTGTGTGGATTGGTGCAAAATAAATTTGAAAAAATACAATCGCGGTGTTTCAAAAGACGTTTATAAGATCGTCACAGGTGACGAATCATGGATCTATGCTTATGAGCCCGAAACAAAACAGCAACCGTGTGTGCTGTTGAAGCGTTCAAAAATCAATCGGAGTCTCAATCGGAGTGGACAAAGTGCTTCAACAATTGGTTTGAGCGCATGCAAAAGTGTGTAAGTCTTGGTGGAAAATACTTTGAAAAACAATAAAACCATTTTTAATCATTTTCATTATTAGACCAGAAAAATATATAGCAACCCTTGTATATTGCAAACATCGGATTAAGTTGGTTGATCCTTATGAGAATATCAAAATATAACCAGTTTATTCGAATACAAAACAAAAAAAAAGTCCCAAGTCCATCTTCAAAAATCCAAAGGTTGTTTTTTTACCAAATACCATTTCTGAAAGTTCAGTTATATGGCAGTTATAAGATATAGTCGACCGATCTTTATGAAATTTGGTGAGTCGTTTTTTTTTGCTAAAAATAGCACTCATGCATAATCCAAACTCCAAAACCAAAATCTAACTTAAAAAACAACAAAGTTACAGCATTTCCGATCGATCAGTTATATGGCAGCTATAGGATAGTCCGACTTATATACTGTGTGCAAAAGAAGGGTGGGTGCAAAGTTTCAAGTCGATAGCTTTAAAACTGAGAGACTAGTTTACATGGAAACAGGCAGACGGACATGCTTATATCAACTCAGGAGGTGATTCTGATCAAGAATATATATTGTTATAGGGTCGGAGATGTCTTCTTCACACTTTCGGACAAAATTATAATACCCTCTGAAAGGTTATAAAAACAGCTTCAACACGGCATGACCTCCTTTATAATAGCAAAAAATATAGCAATACTCTGAAAAGAAATTTTGTTTCTAACAAACAATTTTTTATTTAAATTTCCAGACAATAGGACCCTCTCCTTCTAGCAAAGCTTAAAAATAACTGTTAATTATTTTTTCCTTATGTTCTGTTCACGAGAAAAACCGAAAAAGGTTCAAAAGATGCTCTCCTACTGAATATTTCTCACTGAGAGACATATGTAATTGACGCTCGCAATCATACTTAGAATTGAAACTTAGAAAACACACCTTGGTTTTGGAGTTTGGAACTGTTGCATAGATTTTCCACGTTAAACATGAGTATACATTTAAGTGACGTATATTAAAATTTGCTTATTGTTACATTTTGCGAAATAATTTTTTATAAAGTGTCGTGGCGCACTCTGGACCAGCTCACTTTATGTTCCATATTTGCTAATTGATCAAAATTCTAAGAGAGGGTAGGTTTTTTGATTCTTTTTATAAATTAACAAAATTAACTCCTACATTTCAGAAAAAAAATAATAGTTTTTATAAATTTGTCTCTGAAGGTCTGTTTCTGGGATGTGCTCGCCCATACATGGTTTATATTAGGTGGAGCTACCAATTGTATTTAGCGGCCTTATTGGACTTAGCCTTTCCCTTCAGTGCCATTCGATCTTTAAACGTTCTGAAATCATTCTGTCCCATTCCTCGGTGGCGCTAAGGAGTGTGCCGAAAAGAAACTGCACAATTTGTTTTTAGTATAACTTTCCTGTTTCTATTCCGATTTGACTTTTTTTTTTTTGTTTGTTTAATTATTAGAATTTAATTTAAAAAAAAATATTACAGCAATGTTGCACCTCTTTTTTTTGATCGAATTTTTTTTTTAATACCGCTCATTAGGTTTTGCACACACTCTGTTGTAACCATTTTGGTTGCACGCGTCCAGTTTTTTTTCATGTCCTGCATGTTTTTTGAGGTTCTGCCATCTTTTCGTAAGTTGCGTTTAA
Source organism: Drosophila parabipectinata (assembly GCA_018153455.1). Taxonomy (NCBI): domain Eukaryota; kingdom Metazoa; phylum Arthropoda; class Insecta; order Diptera; family Drosophilidae; genus Drosophila; species Drosophila parabipectinata. The sequence continues at coordinate 192,301 of JAECYA010000110.1, forward strand.
CTATTGCCCAATATCTTTCAATTGGGCGAAGTTCTGGGCAATTTGGGGGGTTCTCCTCTTTAAATGTATAATTTATGTCTTTTGAGTCGAGCAACGCTATGGTGGAACGAGCATAGTGTGCTGACGCTAGATGAGGCCAAAATATTGTAGATACCTTTTGTTTCTTATAAAATGGTATCAGACGCTTTTTTAGACACTCTCTCATATAAGCATCAGCGTTTATTTTAGCGTTTTTAAATTATGCCGCCGTTTTATTCTTTGTACCATACTTATACTTGTTTGTGCTTTTTTCGCCAAATCTCGAACAGACATTTCATTATTTTTGTGGATTAAGGCCAATACTTTCTTATCAACACTTTCATCTTTAGGACCCTTTTTCGTCTAGTTTTTTGTAAATCATTAGTAGAACTCGTTTTCCCAAACATTATAATAATGTTTTTAACACTAACTTTATAGCGTTTAGCTAATTGTCTATATGAAACACCTTTTTCTGTGCAGTAACTGTGCACAATTTTTTTGCGAACATCCTCTTTGATTCGAGGCATTGTCGAAAGTAATGGATAGATAATGAAAATAGAATATGTAAACAAAGCAGAAATAATGAAGCTTTCAAACGGTACATTTCCCAGCACGATCGAAAACTTGCTCTTCGAGAAATTGGCGCTAAAAAGTGTGCAGTTTCTTTTCGGCACACTCCTTAATGCAACCGTTGGTGTTCATAGAAGCGTCAAAAATTCCAAGAAGGAAATTTCCTTGAAATGGTGAATTTTGATAACAAAGATAAATTGGCTTGAGCCAAGCCAAGAGTTTTCACAGTTGATTCATGGGGAAATTCCTCTCTCTTTCCTCTGTAAAATTACGCCCCGACTTAGCCCAAAAAATTACTTATCACAAAAATTTTGTATTACATTTTATATTCTATTAATCATTTTTTTCATAAAATATTTTTCTAAAGTATCAGATTTAACCGGAGGTTGGCAATTTGATGCGATCTGCAATAAAAATCATCGATTTTCAATCAAAAAATTATTCATTTATGAATGTATTTTTACAAATATTTATTTATTTATTTATTTATTTAAAGATGATAGTAAAGCTTACAAAACTAATACTAACATTTAGGTTGTAGTGCTAGCTACGAGGCCTTCGACTACGCAAATTTATAGAGTATGTACATTATATTTGTGAGACAGTAAGGAAGTTTAGGATATATGTAGTTATGTTTTTTTTTATGTTTACAAATATATCGAGCCCTATAGAAGGCCAATAAGCAAATTTTACAGGGGAGGGGCTTTTTCGCTTTTATTTCCCGGCCACTAAACTCTGGGCGTTTGTCGCTTATGTTATATGGATGGAATTAGTGTTTGATATTTTGGGAGCAAATGCGGTTGGTAAATATGTAAAAATTGGCCTGTAAATTTTTCCGCAAAATGGTGCTTACGTTATTTTTGCAAATAGGGCTCGATATGAATGTACATAATCATAAGTGTGCCGTCAATATTTCGCAACGGCTTAATTTAATTCTTCTCATTTACGGCAAAAAATATGGAATGCCAATTTAATTGAAATAAAATATAAAAAAAACAATTAAATAACTTACCAGATACAAAAATGTATACATATATGTAAAAAAAACTTATTTTATTATAAAAACTTATGAATCCAGTGAAAGCGAAACCAGGAAAATCTAATCGAAGCCGTGAAGTAATTGGCGCATGCTAGGGTGTAATCGAACATTTGTTTTTTAAATAGGAAACAGATACTTCTTATTCATTTATTAGAATTTGCTATACCAAACTATTTTTGAAAAAGTTTAGCAATTTGTAAGTTTATTTTTGTATACCCTTGCAAAGTGTATTATAATGTTTGTCTATATTATAGACATCTCCGACCCTATAAAGCAGAGGTCGGCACCCCAATACATTGATATGATTTTACCGCATTAGTGTTAGTAACGTATAGCAGAAAGTAGGCTTTGAGCATGACGTTTCACACATTTATACTGTGTGTGTGTGGCAGAGCTCGGGCAGAGAAATTTCCTATGCCCCCGAGATAGGGCCGTGCCGACCTCTGCTATAAAGTATATATATTCTTGATCAGGATCACCTATGTTGATATGAGCATGTCCGTCTGTGTGTTTCTATGCAAACTAGTTTCTTAGTTTTAAAGCTATCAACTTGAAACTTTGCACACACCCTTCATTCCTATGCACGCAGTATATAAGCAGAAACGGCTGGACACGTCGATTTCGAAGACTATAGGAGATAGAACTATCAGATTTGGAACTTGGGATCCCACGCCCACTCCCGCCCCTAAAACCGAAATCTACTGTTACCGCCAGTTCGTTAATGTTTTTGGAAAAAGTTTTAATGCCAAACTGTTCCAATGGCTAATGTACACCTACAAAGCAGCCAAATCGGATAATTTTTGAAGGAATTATAGACTTTTTAATGTGCTTCCCTACGTATGGCCTTAGGGGGTAGTAGGGGGCTGCCGTTGTTTTTTTGCCCAACCGCACAATATTTTCTGAGAATTCATACAGTCAAAGTTTAAACTTTAAAGGCTAGTTAAATTGTGGGGGGAAGAGATAAGTACCGGGTATTATATAGTCGGGAAACCGACTATAGCCGTCCTTTTTTTTTTTTTTGGTAATTTTTTTAAAACAACAATACTTAGAGTAGCAAAAAAATTTAAAGATCTTTTTTTTATTTTAATCCTTTTTTTGTAAAACATTTGGTGCGTCGAGGTGAGAGGTGCGTCGTTGTAAAATTTCGTTGACCCGAAAAAAACCAAAAGAAATCTAGCTAGATTTCAACACTGGGGCGTCTAAATTTACTTATGTACATATATACATACATATATATATATTTATCTCAAAATTACATAATAAAAATGTTTTAGAAATCATTATTTCATCATAAATTTAATTATTTAAACCTTATTTTATAAATAAATCATTTAAATAATCCATTTAAATCATAAAGATTATCTTAAATCCCATCCATTGATACAATAACTATTTTGAATTCGAAAAAATAACCTAAGACTCTCTTATTCGCTTTCCGTTCGTTCGCGATATTCCAAAACCATATACAATGTTTTACAGGTAAAAAAAAACCATATACACTTGGCTTATTTTTAAATATTTATAGAATATTTAAATAAATCAATAAATATTTGTTCACCAATAAAAAAAAAGTTTTCCTTGTTAAATATAAAATTTACGTTGAAGTACAATTTTTAAATTTCATTTAAAATATGATTTATAATAAAAACGTGGGGAATACAAACTACATTTTTATACATATCTAATATAACGTTAAATATTGGGGGTTGTCAAAATTACATACATATATGACTTTAGTTGACATTCACGAAGTTATGTAGGTTAAACCACATACATACATAAGCAGGAGAAAAGGTGAACCGGATATCATACACATATATGTATGTATGTACATACATTGATTAATAAAAGGCTTTAGTTAGAAGCCAATACATGCACTATAAACCAGGATCAATGTACATATGTATGTAAATTCTTGAAATATTCTCGGTCGTAAACGTGCTAATTGATTTTCTTACCGCAAATTGAGCAACGACTTGCTGTTGGCGGTTAATAGATTACGTAGCCTCAGCATGTTCGATTGAAAACAATATAGAAACTGAAAAAAAACAGTGACATGTTATTTTTTTTTATCAATTCGTGGTCAACGCTAAATGAACTTTGGACTTAGACAAATGGAATTGGCTTTATTTATCCCCATAAAAATAATACTAGTTTTGTAAATCCTACCAGCCATAAACTTGAACATTTCATTTAAAAAACTTACATTTAAAGTTAATGTTTAGTTACTGAAGAATAAAACTTGGAACGCACTTAATGTAACCATGACCAGCGTGACCGCGCCGAACCAATCGAAAAATACTACTTTTCTAAGAAAAATATACTAAAATATACTACTCCGATATGCACTAAATACTATAAAAATACCATAATAATTTTCGGTTAAAACGCCTAGAAATTTTAATATAATTTCATATTAGAATTTGAATAATACAAAAGAATAAAAGATATTAATAAATCAATAATAAAGGACTTATTATTTAAAAAATAAGAGTGTTTATTCATTTCATTGTTTTTTTTTGTATTCAAATTATTTAAGTCCTTAAAACTAAACAATAAAGTAAAAATAAACAGAAAATTCATTTAAGTCCTTAAAACTAAACAATGTGTTAAAACTAAATAAAAAATTCATTTAAGTCCTTAAATCTAAGCTCCATGGTCCTTAAATCTAATATGGTCCATTGCTCTCATTGATATGTTGTGTTCAGCAATCGCTGCAGAGAACATAATTTCTGCCTTTTTGATAGTGGCCGCTAGAGTGTTGTCCGACTCTTTAAAAAACGATTGAATCTGAAAAAAAAAAGTTATTTTTAACATATAATTTAAAAGCATATAAAGAACTCACCTTTGATTTACCACAGATGAATTTCATATTATCTTTATGTTTTTGCGTAGCCGCGTGCTACTTAAGTGACGCCAGCCTACTCAAAATGTCCGTCTGGCACGCTTTGCAGTGCGCATCCATCTTATTTGCGCTCCTGCCCAGCCATTTCTCATTTTCCGGCACAGTCTCCCACTCAGCTCTATATTTTTGCTTTTTACTCATCCTTATTATTCACTTATTGCAATTAAAACTTTACTTGATTTGCCATTTAAATTGAATCATTCAATTAAAAGTAAGCGTCACATTTGTTAAAGTGTAACCAAACCGAAAATACCATAAAAAACCATAAAATCTAAGAAAAATACTATTAAATACTTAAATACCATTAAAATACTTTTGAGCAAAATCAGAGCTGAAAAAATACCAAAAAGTATTAAAAATACCATATTCGGTCACGCTGACCATGACAGGAAAGTTTAAATACTTAAGAAAAAATACTAAAATTTTCATACTCAAGTTAAAGTCCGTCAATAAAGCGTCGACGCGGATCGGTGGAATTGGAGCACAGGAATAAACTCTTTGTTTTTTAATTATTTCACTATTTAGCCACTAAATTTAATAATATCAACACTATAATTTTAGAATTTGTTTTAAAAATAAGCTGTGACACTTTTATTGACAAAATTGGTCAAACAAGGTCAGAAATTTTTGGGACTTGATTTCTTCGAAGCGATTTGAATGAAATTTTACACGGTTTCCACGGTACACCCAAGAAATAAATTTTAAAAAAATTATCCTGTGTACATATATACATACTATTACGTATGTTACATACTATATACATTATTTAATTATGAAGACCATGTAATTGCGTTCAGACCATCAGTGTTTTTGATACATATAAATATTGAAATGTTTGCGTACCAACTCAATTAAAAAAATAGATTATTCATCCAGAGTTGAAATTTCCGATGTTATACATATATCTTTTCAAAATCAGTAAATCATACTTTTTTTAATTTTGGATTATAGGAAAAGCTCGAAATAATCTGATTGAATTTATTATATCTATACAATATTTTCATTAATTAAATTGGAGTTTGTAATATACGTTTTTTTAATAGACTTTATTTTAATAGCGTTTATTAGCCTTTATTAGAACGTTACAACTTGAATAAATACAGTATAAAATGAATAATATGTCTTCTGTTTTTAATTGCGTGAACGCTGTTTTTCTATGTTTGCGGACGATTAATGTTAGAGAAGACCCATTAATGAAAACATAATGAAAGAAGCAATAAAGAAATTTCCAATCAAGACAAAACGTGGGTAACGCATTTCTGTTGCAACACATGCAGAATAGCATTGAGTAATCATCAATTTGCATTTTTTGTACAATTTATGTATGTAAATAGAGGAGTGCGTATGTAAATTGGTATATTTTATACAAGGGTTGATAATATATCAAAATAGCAAAACATCAATCTTTATATCGTAATAATTTTTTTCCCAAATATCGAGTGTGCGATAATTTTTTTTTGATATTTACTTATATTTCTGCGTTGGTCACTCTGTGATGAAAGGGACAAAAGTGCAGCTTGGCCGGTATGTAAAAAAATAGATTTAAAGTTAATACCTCATGCAATTATTTGTGTATTTTTTCTTTTGATTATTTTTCATATTCAGAGTTAATTTTTTATGTATTGATGAATGTAAAATGTTTTTATCATATGTTTCTGTTGTTGTTTTTTTTTTTTTTTATTCTATTTTATTTTAGACAGTTTTAGTCCAACAGAGAACACCCTTAAATATTGTGGCAGAACACTTGGCTTATGTGTAACCTCTTATGTTAGAGGTGGAAAAATAAGAAAGTCTAAGAGTTATTCCGGATGAGGTCCAACGGGTGAGTTTTGCGCAGCCGCCGCATCTGTTCGCTGTTGTCGAGGAGTCGGGGTCGCCAAGTCGGGGTGGTTGTGTAGTCTCTGAATGTACTTACGGCTGCTACTCTGGATCTCTTCCTTCACTCATGGGAAACCAAGTACCTCGAGGATTGTCTGGTTGTCGTGGGCCCCAGTGGCGACACGGAGGGCTCTATTTTCAAACGTCTGGATAGTCTGAATTTTAGTCTTGCTGGCGGTGCCCCAAAGTTGGATCCCGTATGTGCAAATTGGTCGAATAATCGCCTTATAGATTAGGATCTTCGAAGAGGTCCTTAGCTTCGACCTCCTACCCATCAGCCAATAGTACGCCTTCAATCGTACTTCACACTGCTTTCGCTTTTTGACTAGGTGAGGCTTCCAAGTAAGCCTCCTGTCTAGCGTGAAGCCCAGGTATCTTGGGTTTGCTACTTGTGGGCTTTTTTGACGCCCAGCATTACAGCCAGGCAGTACTTATTGGTTTCGAAGGGCGTCTAGGATATACTGCACCACTGTGTGGCATTGTTCCGGGGTTCCGTGGTGATTGGGTGATTGGGGATCAGACCAGCCTCGTCCAGTACTGGCAATGCTTTACTCAAAAACACTCTTTCGAGTATTTTGGAGAGTATCGATAGGAGACTAATCGGACGATAAGAGGCACGATCGGCTTCGGGTTTTTCGGGCTTGGGTATCATGGTTACCAGAGCATGTTTCCAGTTGGTCGGAAAGTACCCAATTTCTGAGCATCTACTATAAATTTTCGTCAGTATCTTGATGCTTGGATGTGGCAGCAGTTTTAATGCGGCTGCATTGATGCCATCATCGCCCGGGGCCTTGTTGTTGCTGAACACTGAAATCTGGGCGGCTGTCTCCTCTTCCGTCACAGGTGGTATTCTGTCGTCGCCTCTTCCGGGCTCTGCCAAAAGTTGTTCCGTTTCTGCTGCCTCTTCTGGCAAGCAGGGGTAGAAAGGGGAGAATACGCTTTCCAGGTGTTCGGCGAACGCGGTAGAAAGGGGAGAATACGCTTTCCAGGTGTTCGGCGAACGCGTTGGCTCGGTCTGTCTCTGACCTGCACCAACTGCCATCGGCTCGCTGAACAGGTGGGATCCTCATAAGAAGACGTCGTATGCTTTTCGTGACGCGCCACAGATTGTTTTGTGGGTCACCCGGTTCCAACTGTTCAACGAACCCGTCGAACGCTACTTGGAGATTCTATTCAGGTTGGTCTTGTCCCTCGGGTTTCTGGACAGCATCCAGACCCGCCTGAGTCGCCACTTTTTAACCTTGAGAGCCGTGACGTCTGGATTCCAAAAATGGATGTCCCTGTCAGTGGCTCTCGGGCGGTTCGAAGGCCTTGGAGCTGCCTCGGCTGCTGCAGCTTGGATTTGGATTTAGATTTGTGCGGTCAGTTGCTCGACGGCCGCCTCAATCTGGTCAAGGGATTCCAGAGTTGAGTTAAGATACGCTGCAGAGCACATCCAGGATTGGAATTTCCCGATGTCCGTCTTCTTCTAAATAAGCTTCTTCCGGGCCGACCTTAGGATGGCTGACGTGTATAGCGAGACGGCAAGAGAGCTGTGGTCAGACAAAAGGTCGACGACTTCTCGTACCTAGATTCCGGCCGAATCCAGTCCTCCTGTGATGGCGAAGTCCAGGACATGGCAGCCGAGATTACGAGCACAGATTTGCCTAACTAGGGCCCCGCCTTTTGGGTTATTGACTCTGGAGCCCCACCAAGGTTGTTTGGCTGCTGGACCGGCAAGAGCTCGCTTGTAATTTGCCAATAAATATCAATTCTGGGCCGAAGAGTGGGGAAAATTTCATCTTTAGTGATGAAAAAAAATGTAACTTAGACGGACCAGATAATTCAAAACAATATTTGTTTATTTATTTATTTATTTATTTCGCCAACGGACAAATCCTTTCATGGCTACATAATAACAACTTACACCTAATAAATAAAACTACAAAATTAACAAAAACTCAATAAGTGCCTTATTACCTTGCGTTTTAACACACCCTTATCAGAGCCCCACTCAATTCGGAGGCTAGGCGGCAAAGAATTAAAATAAGAAAGAGCCCGCTCTATCGGCTCATTTAAAAGATAATTGGCCCTATGACACCTGACCCGAAAGGGGGCAAAGGTACGAAGATCCCTTTGAGGAACATTAAAATTAACGAGTCCCAACAAAAAAGGACAATCAATGTTATCAACGATTAAATTATTTAAGAAAGTTAACGCTGCCAGTTTACGCCGATCCTCCAACGTGCAAACGTTCAGAAGAAGGCAACGGCTCTGGTATGAAGGAACAGGATCCTGAAACCTTAGAGGCAGAAGTGCAAATTTAAAAAATTTTTTCTGGAGTCGCTCAATTCGGTTGGAACGAACTTTACACTCCGGATTCCAAATGATTGAGGCATATTCCAGCCTCGACCGAATGAATGCAGCATAGACGCTGAGGCTCGAGTATGGACTTTTGAACTGGTTCACGTGCCTCTTAACAAAGCCCAGCATAGCATACGCTTTAGGTAAAAAATAGTCTAAGTGACCAGAAAATTTAAATTTGCTGTCGAATAAGACACCAAGGTCTAACACCTCTTCTTTAGCTGCTAAATTATATTTATTGATGGAATAACCCGTACAGATTTTAAGAGACCGCCTACTGTAACGGGTAAACATACACTTAGATAAGTTTAATGGAAGAAGATTGCGGGAGCACCATGAGTAAACTCTGGATATATCCTCCTGTAACAAGTAACTGTCACTAATGCAGCTAATCTCTTTATAGATTTTAAGGTCATCCGCATACATTAAAAAGTGCGAATGACGAAAGCACGACGAGATGTCATTAATGAAAATGATAAATAGAAGAGGTCCAAGAGAGCTGCCTTGTGGAAGACCAGAGGAGGTGACAAATGGACTTGAGATAGCGACTCCAACAGTAACGTGGCAAGGTCGGTCAGCCAGATAAGACTCGAACCAACTTAATAGGCAGGAGTGAATACCTAATTTATATAATTTGGCCAGAAGGGCAGCATGACACACTTTGTCGAAGGCTTTGGAGAAGTCGGTGTAAATGGCATCAACCTGAAATCGGTTTTCAAAAGCTTCAAAGCAGTGCTTAGAAAAGACAGCTAAATTAGTGGTAGTGGACCTCCCAGGCAGAAAACCATGCTGGTTGGGGGATATGAAATTGCGAGCCAGAAAAGTCAATTTTTTAGTTACCGCTCCAGTATCTTAGCGACGTTGCAAATTTTGGCTGTAGGTCGATAATTGGTAACATCACACCTACTGCCACCTTTGTGAATAGGCGTTATAGAAGTCATCTTCCACCGGTGGGGGAATCTACCAGATGAGAGCGAAAAGGAGAACAACAGCTGAAGGGGAGTAGAAAGAGAAGCGATACTCCTCTTAAGAAAGAATGGCGAGATACCGTCCACGTCAGGTGTGAGCGACTCGGTCAAATATCCAGTGGCTTCAACTAGGTCACCGTCCAAAATGTCCATGTTACTCACATTAAGAAAAGGCTCAATGCTAAGAAGAGTTTCATGATCACGGAACCTTCGGAACCAAGGAACCTTCGGCTCCAAGTTAGAGGCAAAGTATTTTGCAAAAAGATCAGAAACGCCCTGATCCGAGTCGGCTGCTAAATAACCACAACATATGGATGAAGGTATGTCCGATTTTGACTTTTTGCTGTTAACAAACCGTCAAAAAGCTTTAGGATTGGATCGAAGGCTAGCTTCGACATCGGATATATACTGATTGTAGAGGAACTTATTAAGGAAATCAAATTCTCGCTTAAATTGCCGGTACAGCTCTCCTGCTCGAGTCTCACCTGTCATTATAAATCGTTTGTAGTGCTTATCCCTTCTATTCTTTAAGTTTTTTAAACCTTTTGTATACCAGGGAAGCCTATAGGATCTTCGTACCCTCACAGGGGCATAAGTATCAATAATATTAAAAAGGGCAACCAAGAACTTAGTATAACAATCATCGATTGAGCCATCCGAAAAAAGGGAAACCCAATCAAAGGCTGAAATAGAGGCATTAATAAGTGACAAGTTAGTATCATTCAGATGATAATATGGAATGGGAGAAGCAGAAGGCAGAAAACTATAAAACTCAATATTAATTACCAACGGCTTGTGGTGCATATCACAAGGACTTAATGGTACATTGCATAATTCTACTTTACTATTAACCAAATTATTTAAAAATATAAGATCAAGAATTTTGGATCAATCATTAAAAATATTATTTACTTGGGAGAGGCCCAGACTAAAAATATCATCTAAAACTACAATTTCATGACTCTGCTGAACGTTGCTAGGTACCATGCAGGGAGAATCCGGGTCCCAAGACCAGACAATGGAGCTCAGGTTAAAATCGCCAGCTACTATCAAAGCGGTAGGGTCCGACGTTCTAGCACAGACACTACTGATGTTTTCCATATGCGCATGATAGATACTAAATGCGCTGTTCGGAGGGATGTATGATGCAATGATGACGAACGGGCCATGGACGCCCTGGATTGAAACCGCAAGCTGATCCAGTAAAGGGTCGGCCACCGGAAGGCGCAGTGGTGTAGCCTGAAGAGATCGACGGATAGCGATGATCACACCTCCACCTCGCTCACACTGGGTACTGAATGCATCTCGGTCCTTTCGAAATACATGGTACAAATTAGGCTCGAAGAACTCAGAAGAGCTGAATTTGTCATTGAGCCACGTTTCCACAAGGATGATTACATCAAAATCGCAGGCAGAAGAATTGAGGAATACCATCCGGGTCTTGGTTATCATTCCCGATATATTTTGGAATAGAACTTTTAGGCTTTTATTAGGGTCCGAGGACGACGAGTAGCTACAGTCCAAACTGGGAATTGGACGGCAAGGCGGTGATGGTGAAAGTGCACTCCTGGTTCTGGTGCATATGGAGGCATATCCAATACGCATAGCTTGCAAAATAGCCGACAAGGACACATAGAAATTTCCATCAGACTCATCAGTAGACCTGCGAGAGTCCAGTAGCAAGGCAGATTCCGTGCCAGGTGAAAACATTTAGCTTTCATAGTCGGGCACATCCAAACGCAGCAAAGATCCACCCACACGTCCAAAACGTAAATAACATCTTAAAACATCTTCCATCGGCGAAAAGAAAGCACCAGCGAGTGGCCCAGCAAATAGAGATAAGATAAGCGATGCGCTGCCAACGTCTCGATTACCATCGTCTTGTTGTTGCTGGGCATCCACAAGTGAAGATAAGAAATAAACAACTGGCCTTGAAAAAAGTTGTTGTTGTTGAAGAATATCGATCAGCAAACGAAGCCAATTATTGGAGGAATTGAAGACAGCGTCAACCGTTACCATGAACGCCCACGCCGATTGTTGTTGGTAGCGCAGCAGAGAGCAATCGGGGTGACGAACTGCAGCATGAGAAGAAAACGATGTAACGGTTACTGGGGGTTTTTTGAAGATTGCGAATGCGGTAAAGGTAGAATCGCCGTGAGGTCAATAACCTTAGCCGGCTCTCTATGAACAAACCGGCTGACTTTTACCGACATAGGCCAAAAATCGTCATTGAAGACTGTTGGGAAATTTTGCTCCGGAACTCCCAATTTAAAATTGACGAACTTGAGGGCGTTGATGTCAGCATCCTTTTTGATCAGCCTAGCACAGACTAAATCATTGGGCTCCACGTTCAGCTTATCTGCAACAAATTTGCACAGTGCATCCGGTTGAGTAGACGTTGCGAATTTACCCACATGAAGGCATTTTAAGGTGGGAAGCACTTGAAGTTGAGCGCAACTGGGTGCTTGTCCTACAATGCGCCTATTAGGGTTGATCCGCTTCTTCTTGGGGACAGCCCCCTTAGATGCCGTTGTGGCCTGCCCCAGAGTAGCCTTTATGCTCCCAGTGCTGGTGGGCATAGCAGGGGGAGCAACAACATGCACCCCAGCCGAGGAGGCGCGTCCAGCGGGCACAGCCGCTCCATTTACCAGGGCAAGGTCAACTTTGGCATTAAGGCTTTCGAAGCGGGACTCCAGATCTAGAACTTTATGATTTAGCTCATCAATTTTGGAATGCGAATTGGGAGGTGGATTGCGCTGGATTGGGAGGTCGTTGCGGCGAAGACGAGAACTGCTGGAAACTCGCGTGAAGGCTCTCGCGAGATGATTTGGATGTACTGATAGCCTGTTGTAGTACTTTGTTTTGATTTGTGCTATCTCTTCTCTGACGAGTGGTATGTGAAGGTCCCTGTGAATGTTTTCATTCCGAACGTACCACGGGGCCCCGGTGATGGTTCTGAGAATTTTTGATTGAGTTCGTTGCATTATATCCACACTGCTGTTGCTGGCATTCCCCCACAACTGGGAACCGTACATCCAGATTGGTTTCAAGACGGTGTTATGTAGGAGTACCTTGTAGTCCAAGCTAAGGGGCGAACGGCTATTGATAAGCCAGTGGAGGCTGTTGGCTTTGAGCTTTAAATGCGTTCTTTTGGCTTCAATGTGGCTGCGCCAGGTAAGCCGTCGATCGAGGTGTACGCCAATATATGCTACTACATTTGCTATCGGAACCACTGTGTTGTTAAGAGTAAGTGGAGGGCAGTCTTGCCTGTTAAGAGTGAACGTTACGTGTTTGCATTTTTGTTCGTTAACTTTGATTCGCCAGTCGGATAGCCATTTCTCCACTGCCACCAGATGTATAGCAAGTTGCGCCGTTGCTTGCTTGGGGCATCTCGCGCGGCTTAGGATCGCTGTGTCATCTGCAAAAGTGGATGTGGTTACATTCCTGCTCGTTGGGATGTCCGCAGTGTAGATAAGGTAGAGTGTTGGTCCAAGCACGCTGCCTTGAGGAACTCCGGCTCTAATTGTGTAGTCATCGGACATGGCTGAATTACATTTTACTGAGAATTTCCTGTTGTATAGGTATGACTTTAGAAGTTTGTGTGTGTTGGTTGGGAGCATTTCTATAATTTTGTGCATTAGACCTTCTAATCATACCCTGTCGAAAGCTTGTGATACGTTCAGAAATATCGCAGTGCAGTACTCCCTTTGCTCGAATGTATTTCGGATTTCTGAGGTTATGCGGTTGACTTGCTCAATGGTTCCGTGTTTTTCTCGAAAACCGAATTGATGACTAGGGATTTCGCTGTGTGTTCTGAGATATAGGGTAATGTGTGCCAAGAAGCATTTTTCAAAGAGTTTTGATAGACACGTTAGTAAACTAATTGGTCTATATGATGAAGCGATTGTGCGGTCTTTGCCAGGTTTTGGTATCATTATAATTATCGATTTTTTCCATCTCTCTGGAAAGTTTCCGTGTCTCGTTATTGCATTGAAGAGCTGGCAAATAGCTCGAACAGCACAGAAAGGAAGTTCAATAAACATTTTTGGTGATATTAGGTCGCATCCTGGAGATTTTTTTGGGTTGAGTTCGTTTATGATTTTGAGTAACTCATGGCCTAAATACAATAGGGTCATACGTTGATGTGTTGATATCTGATGTTGCTGGCAGTGAGATCCCGTTGGATGATGTGTTGGGCTGAAATACATTTTGAAGATGCTCTGCGAATCTGACGGCTCTTTCTTCGTCGCTTCCAACCCAGTTGCCTGTGGATGTCCTTAATGGCATTGCAGATTCGATTGGTGCGCAGAGAGATGAGTGTGCTCTCCAAAGTGGGAACTTGGAGCTCATTGGGGATAACTGTTCTATGTAATGTTTTTGCGACCCTTCTTGTTCATGACGAAGTGCAGCTGAGAGCCTCTCTGTAGCGTCTTTTAACCTTTGTTTTGCGGTTGGTGATTTGTTGGATTGCCATTCTCGCCGTGAGCGTCACTTTGCTAGAACGAGCTGCTCTATTTCAACGTTCGTGTATCTATTTTTGTACGATGTTTTATGCGTTTGTGGAGTTGATACGCGAGCTGCTGCGACCAAGACGGATTCAAGAGTGTTTGTGGATAAGTTGATATCAGCTTCGTCATTCAGACGTGGATTCAACTCAATGTGCGAACTTACATATTTTTTGTACCTAAGCCAATTGGTTTTATTCGTTGTTAGTCTGAATGGTTTATCTACCGCAACTGGATGTAGATTTAGATGAAGAAGTACAGGCGAGTGATCGGACGATAGATCTGGTAAGGAGTTGGCACTTATCAGGTTGCAAGGAATGTTTTTTGTGACTGCAAAATCTATCAAGTCTGGCAGTTTTCTAGGATCTGTTGGCCAATATGTAGGTGTCCCAGGTGACACACAGTCTAGCTTGTTGCTAGCTTTTATTATTGCATTGTACTACTGCCTTCCCTTAGGAGTCACAAGTCGAGATCCCCAGTGCGTGTGCTTGGCATTGAAGTCTCCTGCTGCTATAAATTGTTCGCTCAGAGAGTTGAAATATTCCATGAATTGGGATTCTGATATTGTGAACCGAGGAGGACAGTATACGGCGGCAAGCTTTAAAGATCGGGAATCCATTTGCACATCTATTGATGTAGCTTGCATGAAGTTAGTGGCGAAGCTATTGTGGAAGCAGTGCTTGATGCGATTTCTAATCGGAATCACAGTTCCTCCATGAGCTTTCCCGTCTGGGTGATTCGTGTTATAGAATAGATAGCCTCGAATTTGAAAATTATATTTATTTGTGAGATGAGTTTCTGTGAGTAGCATTACATCGATATGGTAATTAATAAGGAACTGAGTTAACTCGAGTTTGCGCTGTGAGACGCCGTTTGCGTTCCACAGTGCTATACGGAGTGGAGCCATTGATTATTTAGTCTGTTTTTGAGCAACAAGCAGCTCAATCAAAACGTTCTGGTTTCGCATAAGATCTTGCATAGTTGTCTGCATGAATGACATGAATTCCATCATACTTTGTTGAAGATTACACATCATTGTTTCAAGTTTGTTCGTAGACGGTTCTTCTGGTTGATGAGGTGGAACTGATGATCTTGGATTGGTGGGAGCGGTACTTTTAAGACCCAATTTTAGGGCAGTTGCATAGCTTGCGGATTTGTCGGTGACCTTATAATTGGCTAAAGATTTAACAGCTGAAGGGGGGATGACATTACGTGTAGATTTCATAGGTGGTGTATGTGAGTGAGCAGTGGTCACTCTTTGGTATGTACGACTTTTCAGTTCCTTGTAGACTGGACAGCCCCCTAGACTGGACTGGAGAGCTTGCACTGCACTATGCTTAGTTTTTGTTTAATTTTCGTTGCACGATCAGAAGACAAAAAGAAAGCACGTCTGCACTCGCCGACGTTCGCGAACGAGATTTGAAATGAAATGACTTCAGCCAAATCATTTCTCTATTCAGTGGTGGGCACGAAATCTAACGGTCGGAGCCGCAGCTCGGCCAAACAACAAATTACAACAACAACCACCACCCTCGCGATGGATGTCGTCGCGTTGTGCGCAAACGGACCCTTAATAATTGTTGTTGCAAGCTCGGGACCGTGGGGTCGGGCCCGCTACCTACCTCGGAATTTGTGTAGCATTGTTTTTTTAAATCTTCACGGCTCACTGACCGCGCGACTCGATCGTCTGGCCCGATTTGCTGGCGCCAAAAATTACGAATAACGGGGGAGCCTTGAGAGCCCGAGGAGCCATGGGCCTGCCCACCCCTGCTCTATTTGATAGTATACCCCACACATTCTAAATCGGGTTTAGATCGGGACTACAAGCTGGCCACCCCAAAAGTTCATTTTTTAATCCTCAAAAAACTGCTTTAACACTTTGGATACGTGGATGGCGGCATTTTTTTCATGTTGAAAAATTAACTTTTTCTCAAAATAAGTTTCGCCAAACGGTATCAAAACGTCGTCCATTAGTCTAATGTACATCTGAGAATTCATTCATGTTATTAAAAAACATATAGGCGATCTTCCGGCGTTTTCAAATGCGGCCCATATCATCAGTGATTCACCTCCGAAATTGCGAGTTTAGTAGAACTTGCTTTCACGGCGGATATCTCTCCAGGATATAATTTTTCCGTTCAACATGAATGGTCCTGACTATACAAGCGTGCCTTGAAGCATTCGTAAATATACAGGGTACTTTATTTTCTACATTTTATAATTTATAAAACATTTTGGAATACTAAAAACATATCAAAACATGTCTTGTAGCGATATATTAAATATCATTTTGATTTTTTTTTATATCAAAATATCGATACGATATTTTAAAAAAATTCGACATTCCTATTTTATACATATTTTGGACATTTGATTGGCCTCGAGAATCCCTTGTTAGTCAAAGGTAACAATCCTTTTGTGATTTTGTATTATTGTAAAACAGTATTGTTGACCTAAGTGCTAGTCTTTAGTATATTAGGATTATGGAAAAATGAAATTTAGAATGCTCTTTATGCTCGTATCGGCAGAATTCTTCTGATCAAAACGGTCACTCTGCCCTACACTCTGTGTTGACATTTTTTTACTTTTCTTTATGTGTATGTGTATGTGTAATGTGGAAGTGAATACGTAGAGATGTCTAAAAACCAAACCAAATAAATATTATTCACAAATGTTTTGTTAGCTTTACGCTTACTCATTAAATTAGAAATTTTGCGGCTGGCCTCAATAAATTGCCATCTGAAAATTTTTATAAAAATACTAGCTGTATTTTGGTGTCGTTGCTAGCACGTATTTTATTCCACGCATCGAGTAATGCTATTTAAGGTCTATGAAAGGTATTTTCAGGCGCTGAATGCTTGACATAATTGACAGTTTTTTGTTTGCTTTCGTCATTTATGAGTTTTAGCGTCGCAAACATGTATCAAAATAAAGAGAAAATTCGGCAAAATTTACAGAACCACTAAAAAAATGCATCTAAAGGCGCCCTTTAAATTTTTGCATTATATGGACTCGATACATTTTCCATTTCTTTTGTGCAACGATTGTTTCAACTTTTTCGTTTCGGTGTAAAGGTGGTAACGTTTTGGAAGAACTGTTGTGAAAATTGCGAAAAATACTTGAATTGATCGTAATTTTTAAGGAATTCTATGAAAAAAACTGAGTGATACTACTGAGATTGATATCTCGGCTTACATCAAAGGCAAATCGAAAGGTGGAGGACATAAGAAATATAAATACATAAGAAATATAAATATAAATAAATAAGAAATAGAAATATAAATGTATATGTATGTATCTACATTGGGAAAACATTTTCTTTCAAGATTGGTGTGCCAGTGATTTGTTCACATAGTATTTGGCCAGAGAACATTTTTGTTCGAGAACATCAGCCTAGTATTTAAAAAAAACTAGAAAGGAAAGCACCATTGCAGGATTTACCTTTGCAGTTAAGGAGTTAAGGATTTACCTTTGCAGTACCTTTGCATTCTGTATATTTAACTTGCCGTACCCGGACGTGTTTCTTCGATCGCTCTTGCCAGTTTGCATTTATTTTCGATCTTGAACTCAAGCTTTCTCCCTCTGCGACAAGTGGAAATATAACGATTAATCCCTAAAAATAAATTCGACTTAATAAGTTCATTGAACTATTTATTTCCCATTTATACATTTAATCGGTTAAAGTTATCTCTGTTGCGCTTTAACTATATTCTCCAACATAAGTCTCTCCGAGCTGTACTCTCCGGACGTAACCCGTTACATCATAGTTACTGTGGAGTTTGTTGTTCTTCCAATGTGTCATCCTCTGTGACAGTCATTCGGTCCCCAACGCTATCGCTTTCTGAAGACCTTCACCACCCTACACTATTAGCATCGGTGTTAAATGATGTGCCTCACAATGATGCTTGCTTTAATGCTAAACCTCGTTTCAAATGCTTCAGAAAGACTGATTTTATGGCCCTTCGGAATCATTTAGCTGAAATCGATTGGAATGTTCTTTCATCTATAAACACAATTGAAGCAGCTACGGATTCGTTTTACAAAATAATTCATAATGCCTTGAACAAATTTGTTCCGGAAGTCCCAGTAACATTGTCTACAAAATCACCTTGGTATAATAAATACCTTTCTCGTCTTAAGAACAGGAAATCCAGAGCTTACAAAAAGTTTCTTAAGTCAGGATCGATGTGCCACCAGTCAAACTTTTTTTATGCTCGCAACCAGTTTATTATTCTCAATGATCAACTCTATAAGCAGTATATCAGGAATTGTAAGGTAAACTTTCGTAATGATCCTAGCTCCTTCTACTCTTTGTCAATATGAAACGTAAATCAAATCTTTTTCCTCCTTCCCTATCATATAAAAATATTTCACATTCTTCTGAGCAAGGTATTGCTTATCTCTTTGCGTCATTTTTTCAAACCACCTATTCGTCCGATTCATATAACCACAATTCTTCTTATCCTCATAAATTACCACATATAAACAACGTTTACTTTTCAAAATTTCGAATTCAAGATCAGTTCGAAGCTCTTTCAACAATAGATATATCATTTTCTGCTGGTCCTGAAAATGTTCCTAGCTGTGTTCTAAGGAACTGTCCTGATATCCTTTGCTACCCTCTCACTATCTTATTCAACCTATCCTTGGAGCTGGCATGTCTTCCCAAGAGATGGAATGAATCTTTTATTATTCCGCTTCATAAGAAAGGCTCTAAAGCACCCATTGAGAACTACCGGGGGATTGCTAAGTTTATCTGCGATTCCCAAACTGCTTGAGAAACTGGTTACTTTCCAACTGCAACATTTTTGTAAAAGCATTATTTCCACTTCACAGCATGGTTTTGTCAAGCATCGCTCCACCACAACTAACCTTCTTGAATTCACTTCGTTTATCCACAGAGGTTTTCTGAGCCGCATGCACACTGATGTGGTATACACTGAATTTAGTAAAGCGTTTGACTCTGTGAACCACCATCTCCTCCTTCATAAGCTGTGTCTTATGGGGTTTTCTCCACATATAGTACAGTGGTTGACCTCTTATCTATCGAACCGCACGCAGCGTGTTTTGTTTAAAAACAGTTCATCACAGATTATAAACATTTCATCTGGTGTCCCAAAGGTAGTCACTTAGTAGCTCTTCTGTTTGTTCTTTTTGTCAACGATTTACCTTGTGTTGTAAACTATGCTACTACATTTATGTATGCTGATGATGTCAAGTTATGTCTTTCTTTCCCAGACCATTTCCTTCATAGACACCTGCAACTAGACCTTAACGAAGTCTTCTTGTGGTGCTCAAACAATCTCCTTTTGCTTAACTGCTCTAAGTGTAAGGTTATGACGTTCAATCGCAGTGTGTCTCACATCGTTTCGTACTCTTTTGGGAATAACGTCTTAGATCGTGTTTTCCTAATTAACGATCTTGGAGTAATTTTTGACAATAAGTTGTCCTTTAACGACCACATATCACTAACAGTTAATAAAGCCAGAGGTGTGCTAGCTTTCATCAAACGTTGGTCTAAAGAATTTGATGATCCTTTCACAACTAAAACTCTATACGTATCGTTGGTTCGTCCTATCTTGGAATACTGTTCTAGCGTTTGGAGTCCGCAATACTTTCTTCACCAAAGGAGGATTGAATCTGTCCAAAAGCAGTTTCTGCTATTTGCGTTAAAAAGCTTAAACTGGGATACTGCCACTTCCCTCCCGTCGTATAATCGCCGATTAAAACTACTAAACCTTCCTCCTTTAAAAGAGCGCCGTACTTGTGCTGGGGTTATGCTACTTCATGTGCTTATTCTTGGACAGGTTGACTCACAAGTACTTCTTGAAAAATTAACTTTTTCTGTGCCTAATAGAGTAACTAGATCCTTCCGACCCCTTTGGTTAGCGATTTCTAGGTCTAATTTTGTGGAACACGATCCATTTCGCGTTATTTGTAACAATTATAACTCATTGTCCCATTTATTATCCCCTGAACTATCCCTAGATGTAATTATATCCAAAATTATGGAATATCTTTTAACTTAATTTATCCTTACTTTTACTTATACTTACTTTTAGTTATAATAATATAGAAATAACAGATCATTGTTAATAATAATAAATAAATAAATAAGATCGGATGTACATATATCGCGAAATCAATAGAAAATCTCAATTTTCTAACTTTAAAAACAAGCATTTCCGATCAATCAGTTAATGGCCGATCCTTGCATTTACGACTTACATAAACATATGTATACTGCAAAGAAAAGAAGTGTGTGCGCAAAGTTTCAAGTCGAAAGCTTCAAAACGGAGAGAATTTTTCGCGTAGAAACAGACAGACGGACATGCTTATATCGACTTAAAAGAATATATATACTTACATGAATACTTATATGAAGAATATATATACTTTTTAGTGTCGGTATAAGTATATGTATATACTTCAGGGATGCACAGCTCATTACTCTCGGTGCTCCTTTGTTGTTCGAATTGCACAGTTCAGTTTTTCGTTTTTCGTTCTCTCAGTTTTTCGTTCTAATACCAAGGCAATTTGTTTTTGTATTGCCGAAAACTTTTCACTGAAAAAAATCCCTTTTGATTGAGATCTCAAACAGAGTGACTGACATATGAGTTATAAACCTTGCATATAACTTTGGTCAAAAGTGTGCAACGCAGTGAAGGAGACATCTCCGACTCTATAAATTATATATATAGTCTTGATCAGGATCACCTCATGTGTTGATATAAGCATATCCCTCTGTCTCTCAGTCTTTCAGTTTTACTAGTCTCTCAGTTTTAAAGCTACTTGAAACTTTGCACACTTTGGACCCGACCCTATGGAACGACCGGGATCGGTCGACTATATCCTATAGCTGGCATAAAACTGATTGATCAGAAATGGAAAAACTTCGGTGTTTTTACGTGAGAGCTATTTTCGGCAAAATAATACGACATGCTAAATTTCATAACGATCAGCAAACTATATCTTAAAGCTGCCATACAACTGAGCGATCGGAAATGGTATTTGGTAAAAATACAAACTTTTGTATTTTTGAAGATAGAAGCTTGAGGCTTTTTTTTAAGATTTTATATTGTAGCAAATTGGTTTTGTTATGATATTCTCATAATGATCGGCCCACTACGTCCGATTTTTGCGATATATATCCGGTTTTAACTGCTTGAGGATATCAACTTGGTATTGGAGTGATATACTTTGTGGGAATTATACTTTGTAATTATTTTGTCACTGCGTTGCACACTTTTGACTAAAATGATAAAATGACCCTCTGCAAGGGCATTGCATACTAATTGGCATACTAGTGGCAGTAACACTCCCACATAACCATTGGCCAGCCTTCATCCTCTTCTTCTTCCACAACTTCTTGAAACTAATCTCGTCACTAACACTTATCTAACAGAGTTCTAGGGAGCTACGTAGTAAACTCCCTTGACTATATTCTGATAGTTCTTGTCTTGCACCATGACATTTTTTGTTTTTTTTTAATTTTTATTTATTACTTGTTTATTTATTATAGCACCTTCGTCCGAACCGCATTACTTGTCCGCTATTCAATCCGTTTCTAATCTTATGTCCGATTGTGACGAGTATGTACCCTAAAGCTTAATGGTACGCAATGAAAATTCATGCCTTTTTATCGATCTAGTCCTCATCAGGCTTTATACTTTCTCTGCTCCTTAGAAATTTGAACTGAAGTTTAAGATTTGGGTGTCCTATTAGATATGAAACTTAAATTTTCCGTCCATATTTCCACTATGGATAAAACTGGGTGTACTTGGTTACACCCAGTTACAAATCAGTGCTTGAACTGGTTTTCGAAAAAGTGACTTCTGTTTTTGTCGCCTCACATTTTTCGACATCAGAGAGTTGCCGATATGTTGACTAGAATAAAAAAACATTTTTATTTTTTAAAATCCTAACTGCGTAAACCCCTAAATAGTGATTTAATAACCATTTAGGGGTTTACTAAAGATTTACTTCTCTTCTTATTTACATTGTTATTATATATGAATAAGTAATTATACAGTAACTGCATATTACAATTTTAAATATTTACTGGTAGAGTAGAAGGGTATATTGTATTCGTGTGATTGTATGTTATTTAAAAAAGAAATCATTTCAACATCATTAGCTGAGTTGATATAACTTTGCCCGTCTGAGACTATAAAAGATAAAACTCTCCGATTTTACTCCATTCCCGCCCCAAAAACTGAAATCTTGTAGGGCCATTTAAAAATTTGATGCCAAACTTTTTCAATCTATTACCAAACTTTCAATCTAGTTGCTAATCTACTAGGTGCGTTCCAAAATAAACAGGACTTAAAAAAAAAAGACAGAAAAAATAGTTTTTTCGGCAAAATTAATTGAAAAAAATTAATTTAAAATTAATTTAAAAATTCTCCTTTTATTCTCCTTCTGCTTCAATTCAGCTCTTTTGCACGGTCCAAAAGCATGTCGAACGAGTGTTTTAGCTCGTTGCCCGCTATGGCCGCCAGTATGCCGGTGCAAGCCTTTTGAATGGTCTCTACGTCTGCATAACGCTTTCCTTTCATCGGCAAGTGCATTTTTCCGAAAAGGTAGAAGTCGCACGATGCCATATCAGGTGAATACGGGGAGTGATAGATGCTTAAAATTTGATTTTTGGTCAAATAGTCGGTCGCAAGCATCGATCGATGAGACGGCGCATTATCGTGCAACAAACTCCAACTTTCAACTTCGCGATATTCGGGCCGAACACGTCGAATACGACGCACCAAACGCTTCAAAACTCGAAGGTAGAATACCGCATTAACGTTTTGGTCGGGTGGAACAAATTCTTTGTGGACTCATAAGAACCTTGGAATCCTTGGAACCTTGGAATCATAAAAACAAATCAGCATTGTCTTTACTTTTGATTTCTCCAGGCCAGATTTTTTGTGTTTCGGCTCGTCCGGCGCCTTCCATTCAGCACTCTGGCGTTTCGTTTCGGGATCATATTGAAAAAACCACGTTTCGTCACGAGTCACAATCTTATAAAGGAAGTTCGGGTCTTTTTTTGCCGCTTTAATGATGTCCTTCGAATGTTGAATTCTGAGCAATTTTTGGACGTCAGTCAATTTACGCGGAACAAGCCGTGCACCCACCTTTTGTAAGCCCAAATGTTCGGTCAAAATGCGATAAATCGATGTTTTGGAGATGTTCAATTCTATTTCCATGATTTTTTATGAATTCACTGGCAGATTTTGGTTGGCCACATGTTCATCGTTATTTATGTCCTCACGACCACTTTGAAAACGTTGAAACCACTCGTGCACTCTGCTACGAGATAGGCAATCAACGCCATAAACTTGTTTTCTCAATTGAAACGTTTCGGTAAAAAATTTACCAATTTTAAAACAAAATTAAATCCTTGCTCTTTTTTCGAAGCTCATTTTCGCACCGATGAAAAAAACGCTTAAAACGCAATAACTTAACTTCCAATAGATGAAATGTCATGGAATTTTTACTGGAAGTCGATAAAGGATAGCAGATTCTAACGCACCAGTTGATATATAGATGGCGCCACTAGAGGGCGCCTAAGTCCTATGTGTTTATGATTCGATACTATCGTACTATCGATATAATATTTAAAGGGCCCTCTAACTTGGCGGGTAATTTTGAATTAGAAACATTTATCTTTAACACTTTCCCTTGTGATAATTCAAAATTCTAAACTCTATATAATGGTATTTTTCCCTCCTTCAGAAGAGTCCAAACTTGTTTCAAAGAATCCGGAGACGAGTATTGAGGATCGGCTTCGTCATCATATCAGCGAGTTGTTCCTCAGTCGGGATTTGTTCGATCCCAAATTCTCCCTCAGCAATTATTTCCCTGATAAAGAAATGCTTGTTGGCTATGTGCTTGGTCCTGCGATGGAATTCGGGGTTTTGGGCCAGTCTCATGGCAGCAGCATTATCGACCTGGAGAATCGGGGCTCGGTCCAATCTGTCGATTTCCTGAAATAATCTTTTTAGCCAAATTATTTCTTTTGCCGCTTCATTGCCGCTACGATCTCAGCCTCAGTAGTTGAAATGGCCACCATAGCCTGCCTTTGA
The DNA here is from genome assembly GCA_018153455.1 of Drosophila parabipectinata. NCBI lineage: Eukaryota > Metazoa > Arthropoda > Insecta > Diptera > Drosophilidae > Drosophila > Drosophila parabipectinata. The sequence continues at coordinate 216,606 of JAECYA010000110.1, forward strand.
CTTTTCCATGAAATGGCTCCTGAAGCAAACATGATGATGATCCCTGATGTAGATCTTCCGGTCTTAGTACAGCCACCAAAGTCAGCATCGCTGTAGCATTCGAGGATTCCCTTCTTCTGTTTCCGATAGACTATCCCAACGTTGATTGTTCCAGATATGTAACGGAAAACCCTCTCCACTTGAACAATGTTTTCTTTTGCCGGATTTTCAAGCGTTCTTGAAAGAAATCCGATTCTTGAAAGAAATCCAAGTTTCATTCTGATGTAAGGAATCAATTTCCCTGTCCATTGCCTTTTTCCACTCGACGTTGCTGTTGATGGCTTCATGGAAGGAATCTGGACTCTCCAGCACAAAATTCTCGGCTGCTGCTACGTAGTCATCCAGATGCTCCGGTCTCTTCAACTTCGAACGATCCCTCAACCGCATTGATTGCATTTTTCTTTTGTTGTTATCTTCGTCAAAGCTTGATTCTACTCCGGTTTTGTAACTGCTTTCGCTTCCTGTCTCGGCTGTGTCTTCTTTCAAGTCTTGCTCCTGAAGTGTGTCTTCGTCCTCGCTCTTGTGCAAGTCCGCGTCTTCTTCTTCCTTGTCTTCATCCTCGCTCTGGTGCAAGCTCACGTCTTCTTCTTCCTTATTTTCTACGACGTCCTTGGATTCAAAATCTTGAAAAGGTAGGTCGACGCCTGGTTCACAATTGCTGAATTTCTCTTGAAATTTTACGTCCCTCGACACGACTACTTTGCGCTTCTCTGGTAAGTAAGTACGATATCTCTCATCGCCGTCGTAACCCACCAGGTACCCCTTTTCAGCTTTTTCGTCCATCTTCTTCCTTTTTTGGCATGGAATGTGAACATAGCACTTGGATCCTACGATTCGAAGGTGTTTGATTCTCGGTTTCTTGCCCAGCCAAAGTTGGTAAGGGCTCAAACCCTTCAATGAAGATTTTCCCGTCCTATTGAGAACGTAGACTGCTGTGCTGACAAACTCGGCCCAAATTGCTTCTGGAAATTTTATTTCTGTATTAGAATACTTGAAAGTTCTCGCCATTTCGACTATCGTTCGATTCTCCCTCTCGACACCACCGTTTTGCTCTGGAGTATAGGGAGCGGTGAGTCGAAAAGTTATACCAGCTTCCTAAAGAGTTTCTCTTACTCCTGCACAGTCGAATTCTCCTCCATTGTCGCTCAGGAATTCCCGAATTGTGTGCCCTTGTTGCTTGGAGTGAAAAACCATGTGTCGCAGAGCGTCCTTGACCTCTGATTTTTGCTTGACGATGTACCCGTATCGAAACCTGGTGAAATGGTCCTTAAAAGCTACCAGATACCTCTTCTTCTGGAAAGAATCCTCAAATGGGCCGCAAACATCGCCTGACATCAGTTCCCCAGGCTTCATCGCTTCATCGTTTCCTCGCTCCAAATGGCAATCGATGTGCCTTTCCAAGGATGCAAGGCTCGCAAAAGCTACTCTCAATCTTGATTTGAATGCGCATTTCTCTTTTGAGCATGTCCTTGATGTGAATTTTGTCCTGATGTCCCCACCACTCGTGGTAGAGTTGGAGAATTGAAGTTCGCAAAGTTGCGACGTTGACATCGACGTTTCGTTCTGGAAGTATGGGCTCGATCGCTGCTCTGTAGAGTGTTCCTCCAACTTCTCTGGCTCCAACGAGGACAATCTTGTCGTTTATTTTGAGGGTCCACTCGGTTGCTGACGACTCAAAACGACTTCTTGGATTGTTGTCTTGGGCAGCCAAAACTGAAAACAGGTTCTTCATTATATTGGGAACAAACCATAGATTTTTCGAAAGAAAGAAAAATAATTTTTCCATTGACAATCGTTTTGACTTTGATTGTGCCCTGTCCTAAAGCTGACAAGGTTTCATTTCCAGCTGCTCTGATCCAACTCGGATTCTCAAACTTCTCAAAATGCTCGAAATACTTCGCAGTCTTCACAATGTGTTTTGTTGCACCGTTGTCTATCCACCAGTCGACCTCTGAGTTTGCCTCTGCTGCAAACACGCTATTGTGGACTGAGACGAGAGTTAACGTTGGTTCTGCACAATTTTCTTGTTCAGCATTCTGGTAGCTCGGCTTCGGACGTCCATCCTTCTTCCATTTTATGCAGTTCCTGATCCAGTGTCCCTTTTTCTTGCAATAGTGGCAGGTATCTAATCTCCGACTAGATGCTCCTGAATCCTGACGATGCTCCTTTTTTGGTATGGTAGAAAAAGCCTCCTGGCTTTCCTTTTCGTCATTTTCTTTTGTTCTAAAATTTCTCTCAAACATGACAATTTGATTAGTTAACTCCTCGAAAGTGTTTCCTTCTTCTTTTGTCAAGAGCATCCAACTTTGACGGAACGTTTCAAAGGTTTTTGGCAAAATATGTAGCGTTTTACAAACAAGTATTAAATGTGGCAGCTCAGTTTCATTTTAGCCTTCAAAGCTTGATTTAAATCGTTCCATAGACTACGCAATTTTGCAATGTGGGTTGATACATCATTTCCTGGATTCCAAGGGAAAGCGAAAGCATATCCTGAATACCTGGTCCTTCGCTGTTGCTTCAAACTGATTTTTCAGAGCTTCCCACGTATCGTTTGCTGTCTCCTTGTCCATGATCTTCTGGTACACCGAGTCCGTCACCGCAGTGGTGATCACGGATTGCATAGCTGTTGGCCTGACGAAAAAAGTCGCTCTTCTCCTTGTGCTTCTTTGCATCTTCTGTTGAGGCACCTTCTGGCAATGGATCCGGTTTGACGATCTTTCCGTCCAACGCGTCGAGAGCACCGTCGTGATAATCTATCAGGTCCCTAATTTTTCTTTTCCAAATCGGCCAATCGGTCGCATCTGAGAGCTTCGTGACGTGCTTCGCCAAATCCATCTTAATCGAGCAAAATGTTTTTTTTTTTCTTTTACTTTAAACTGAACAAAACGTTCCTGGGCCCATAACCTATTAGAACTTTTATTTATTTGTTATTTAGGCCAGTAAATAAACAATATTTATTGAAGTCTCAACCGCGTGTTTATTCATCCTCTTTGACAGCTTTTTAGGTTATAATCAGTTATGTGTTTATGATTCGATACTATCGTACTATCGATATAATATTTAAAGGGCCCTCTAACTTGGCGGGTAATTTTGAATTAGAAACATTTATCTTTAACAAAAGTATGTAAACAAAATTTTTATTATTTTTGTTTATGTTGAGAGTCTTTTCTTTCAAAAGTTAAAGTTTAAAAGTTACTTTTAAATTAACACGTTAAAGTGTGAAAGGAAGAGATGAGTTCCGGTCGGTAGTCGTAGAGTACAAGTGAAGATTGTATTAGCGTGAATGTATGTAATATACAGAGGGAATCATCTTCGACCCCAAACAGTGTATATATTCTTAATTAGCATTAAAAGTCGAGTCGATATAGCCTTGTCCGTCTGTCCGTATTAGCGCGTGGAGTTCAAAGACTATGAGAGAGAGTGACCTATAGGGTTTGGAGACACCTAAATTACCCGCGCAGTTCAAATTTATTTAATATAGTTGCCACGCCCCCTACCACCTGCACAAATTGCACACAAATTTCTGTAGCCCCAGTTCAGGTATTTTGAAAAGTCTAATTTCTATCTTGCAAACAAAATTCAGCCAAATTGGCCGATTTTTAAAGCCATTTCCATACTAATGTGTTGAAATATAAAATACTTGGTTCCCGAGAATATAAAAGATAAAAATATCCGAACTTGGTTATGGTATCCACGCAAATTAAGTTTGTGTCAAAATTTGCCGCGCCGTTTCCTACTTCTAAAACTGAAATCTTGTAGCGCCGTAGTAGAATATTTTAAACTTTAACATTTAAGATATTCACAATTTAAAATATTATAAAAAATTATTTGAAAGGACATTCTATAAAATTTTTTATTTCAAATATCTGCACCACCTTTTCGCTTCGGATTCTAGAACGAACAATTTCTTCACAAAAATACTATTTTTGAAATAGAATCCTCCTTACCTGAAACATAACGAAAAAAATTTAAAAAATATTAAAATTTGTTCAAGAGTTTGAACAGGTTGGCTCAAATGACAAATATCTTAAATATCTTCTTTAGTTCAGTATAATACGGGAAGAAATGTTTAAAAATATTATAATACGGCAAGGTAATGTTTTTAAGAGCCCTTGAGTTGACTCAAATGTTGATGAACAATTTATATCTGGGATAATCAGCATACATACTTGCCAGTACCACCCAGCCTTAAAACACGCCCTGAATCGGGCCGGATTGCTAGAACAAGCGGCCTTGAATATTGTACTGAAATTTTTAAAAACGTCCTCTCGGCCGTGAATTCGATTCGGATTCGCTACATGAGGGAACATATTTTGGAAACCAGAGGTGAATCATACCTGAAAAAAAGGTTGACTCATTCATGAAAAAGAAGGCTTCACTCATGGCCCAGAAAAGGGGTGCTCACTCCTAGGGTAGCCTTTTTTAAATTCGCAAAATATTTAACCATTATATTATAATCGATGTTGTGAATGTTGCTATAACTTTTTTTTAGTGTACCGATATAAATTACAAGAAAACAAGAAAGAAAAGCTAACTTCGGGCGGAGACGAAGTTGATATACCCTTGCAGTTAAAACCGAAAATATATAGCAAATATCGGATATAGTTGGCCGATCCTAATGATTACATCATAATAAAACCAATTAATTAAAATAAAAAATCTAAAAAAAGCTTCCTAAAAAGCGTCCCAAGCTTCTATCTTCAAAAATACGAAAGTTGATATTTCTACCAAATACCATTTCCGATCGTTCAGTTATATGGCAGATATAGGATATAGTCGGCCGATCCTAATGAAATTTGGTAGGTTGGATTAACTGACCAAAAATAGAATCTGTACTAAGTATCAGCTTTCTATCATCAAAAACACGAAAGTTGGGTAATTTTCGATCGTACAGTCATATGGCAGCTATAAGATATAGTCCAGTATAGACCAATCCTTATGAAATTTGGCATGCCGTAATGTTTTGCCCTCTCGCGTCAAAAAAAATAGCTCTCGCGTCAACACAAAGTTATACCATTTCCGATCAATCAGTTATATGGCAGCTATAGGATATAGTCGGCCGTGCCGTTCCGACTTATATACTGCGTACAAAGGAAAGAAGGGTGTGTGCAAAATTTCAAGACGATAGCTTTAAAACTGAGAGACTAGTTCGCGTAGAAACGGACAGACAGACAGACGGACAGTCAGACGGACAGACGGACATGCTCATATCAACTCAGGAGGTGATCCTGATCAAGAATTTATATACTTTATAGGGTCGGAGATGTCTCCTTCACTGCGTTGCACACTTTTGGACAAAATTATAATACCCTCTGCAAGGGGGATAAAAATTCCCGCACAAATGAAATTTTTTGCATTATTATGGGAGTTTGCTCTGCCATATGCAAAGCTTGGACATCCTTGATTAAGAGCCCTTCTAAGTAGAACGGCTTTGTTAAAGTGTAATAATAGGCTTTTGTAAAAAATGAAAAACTGGAATATTTAGCCATTTTTTTAATTGCTAAATGTTTAAAACGTATTTATTTTTTTATTTAATGATATTATTTAATGATATTTATCTTTGTGAATTTATAGTACTCTTCTATTTATATTAGATGAGTTTATCTTTGTGAATGTTACTATAATTTTTTTAGTGTACCGACGTGAACTGAAAAAAAACCAGAAAGGATGGTTAAATTGTCAAGTTTCCCGACTATATTATACCCGGTAAAATCAAATTACAAATCCGCCGATTATTTGAGGAAGTATATCCTGGACGTGCACCCGTGTATGTGAATGTGTGACACGAATACATACAACAATTAATCGAAGCGAAGACCAACCTTCTTCATGATACTCCTTTCAGAGACTGAAAGACAGAAAATCAATTAGAATATGAGAGTAAGATAAACGTAAGATGAGTGTAAGAAAGAGAGTAAGATGCTCTCCTTTCGCAAGAAATTTTTTCGTTGTATGATATAAGTAGTCTATATGTTGCTTGGTTAGTGATAGAACTATCAGATTTGGATCTTAGGATCGTTTGATATCCACGCAGATTTGTGTTGAAATTTTGCCACGCCCACTCCCGGCTCCAAAACAGAAATCTTCTGTTAGCACCAGTACACCTACAAAGCAGCCAAATCGGATAATTTTTAGAGGAGTTATAGACTTTTTAGTCTGCTTTCCTATTGAATCGGTAGTATGTAGATCGTATATGAGAATCGTTGAGAAGTTTTTTTATGGGATGCATTGGTGACCTAGAAAATTTTTTCCTCAACGGGACAAAGAATTACCACATTAAATCATGCAAAGAAATCTTAAGGAAGGTGTTGGGTATTTTCTGCATAGAACTTTTATAGGAGTTCTTAAGGAATATTTGTCAATAACAAATTGAGGTTTGGGATCTTTAAAAAAAATACTCTTTTCCTTAAGAAAAACCGACACACTTAGACCGTCTTCGGTCCCTTGTATGAGTCGCGTATGAGAGGCTCATGGTCTGGCATTTTGCCCACCCTGAGGGTTTGGTTTAAATTTTTGTTTCTTTTTGAATCTATATCAGACACCTCCATGATGTCGTTTAGGAATCTATCCGCGAGATGTGATTGACTAAGTGACTGCAGGGCTGGGCAGTGGCATAGAAGATCTGAACTGTTTCTTTTTCCTCTTTGTCCTTGCATCTGCGGCAGTAGTCGTTGTGGGGTGAATTTATTCGCTTATCATTTATCCATTTATCCAGTGTCCCGTTATGACTATAAAAGCCCTGCTGATTCGGGTTCTATCCATCCTTAATAATTGGGATGTCCTTTTCTTTGAGATATTGGGCCAGAGTTGGCGGGTCAACTGGAAATTTGGGACACATTCCTAGTTGAGCTGGTTTTTTCTGTTGTTGGCTTCCCTAAATTTATTCCTATGGAGTTTATAAAAGGCTATTGGTATACCAGTACCCCTCATATCATCCTAGAGCGGTGTGGTGGTACCTATGGGAGTCAATTCGTTTGCTATGCAGTTTCCTGTGTCTTCCCTTTGACCAGAGACGTTTTCGATTGTTTCGATTTAATAGCCCTTTGGTTGTCGCCAAGTGTATGTTCACTCCACTGTGTTTGAGGTTGTATGAATTAAGGTGTATGAGTGCTTTTCTTATAGCTATGACTTCAGCCTGGAAGAAGCTGAAGTGATTGGGAGGTCTAAAGGAGGCCCTGATCCCTAGTTGTTCATAGTATACACCTCCCCCATTGTAGGAGTCCCCATGCCAAATCCTATAGCTCCATCTCTTATAGTATCGGAGATCAACGCGTTCATACGGACGCACGGACAGACGGAGAAGACTATATCAACTCGGCTGTTGAATACATGTATATTTGGGTCGATACTTCGTACACTTTTGTGGTCGAAGATGATTTTTTCTCTATTTACATAAATTCACACGACTACAATATACCCTTGTACTCTACGAGTACCGGGTATCTTATCTACCGGTAGAAATTAACTCAGGTTAATGATCTCGGCGTCCTATTAGACTCTAAACTTAAATTTGCCGACCATATTTCCTCAATGGTTAATAAGGCTAAAGGAGTCCTTGGTTTCATTAAAAGGTGGTCAAAGGACAATGCTCGGTGTAGTTTTTCTGCATAACCTAATTAATGGGGATGTAGATAGCCAGCATTTACTAACACGCTTAAATTTTAGCATTCCCAATAGAAGGATTAGAAACTTTAGTCCTCTATTCCTTAGCCATTGTAGTTCGACATATGCACAGCACGACCCTTTTAAGGTTTTATGTTCGAACTACAATGGTCTATACTCGAATTAACATCTCTTTCCTCTCCTTCAAATTTAAAATATAGAATTTTAAATGTCCTTACGAACTCCTTCAGCTTAATAAATTACAAAAAGTTTAACAAACACTAATAAATCGTTTCTCGAGCGCCCCTCGGTCGTCTGGGCCTCTAAGCTTTACAAAAGTTACATGTTTTTTTATCGAAATAAAATAGGTAATGTAACAAACAGAAATGTTAATATATTGACCTATTTGCGAAAATAACGTAAGCTCCATTCTTCAGCAAAAATTTTTACCCAATACCAACCGCATTTGTTCCCAAAATATTAAAAACTAATTGCATCTATTTACGGAGTTATTTACTATTACGGAATTTCATCTATTTACATAATGTTTTTTTTATCGAAATAAAATAGTCAATGTAACAAACAGTAATGTTAATATATCGACTCATTTGCAAAAATAACTTAAGCTCCAATCATTATACAAAAATTGTGCCAAATACCAACCGCATTTGCTCCCAAAATATTAAAAACTAATTGCATCTATTTACGGAGATATTGGCCTGTCAAGCGACAAACGCTTATGTAGTGTCCGTGAAAAAAACGTGAAACAACCCTCTCCTGTAAAATTTGCTTTTTAGCGCTTACGTTAGTTTCGCAAACAGGGCTCGATATTGTGTTCTAATGAGTTCCGTTTGGACACTGTTTTATTTTCATATAATTCTCTTACACAAAAGAACATACAAATCTTAAATCTAACTAAAACCAGTAATTGAAAATGCTTTGCAACATCAGAGAATTTTTTTTTGCTCCAGCTATTGCTTGGTTTTCGATCGGCTCTGTAGCATAACAGAGAGCACAAAATCAAAACGGCTGTTCTCTGCTCTGCTCTGTTGCATTGAACGTCGGAGCACGAAGCAACAGCAATAGCAAGAAAATGCGTGACACGCTATTTGTAATTGTAGCAATAGCACAAGCATCGCCAGCGAGATGAGACCAGAGCCAACGAAAAGAATATTGTGCTCTCGTAGCAACTACGTAGTCGCTCTCGTAACATTTTTATTGGTGCTCTCATTTTGCCGAATTTTTCCGAATATAAATTTTACTGCCGCATACCAGATACTGCATTAAAAGACGTTAATTTCAAATTATAAGAATATTTTTATCTTTCATATTACAAAAAAAAAATTACGGTGAACGAAAATTACGAATTAATTTTCACGATGTTTAATTTTTGTTATTCTGAGGGCTTCTTTTTTTTAATTTGAATTTTTGTATAACATTTTATTGATAATTATTATTATTATAATTATTAATTAACAGTTAATATTCGCACTATGGTTAAAGATTTATTTGTTTAACGCATGTTAAATTAATTATAGAAACTTATGATTTTATTGTCTGCTCGTCAAAATCGTGTAGTAAGCCGATTTCAGCCTCCCAGGCCAGTATCGTCTGCTGGTTGTGCAGAGTTGGGCTTTCTCGCAGAGTCGGGCTTTATTATTTTTGCACTGGGTGTCGGTCTGTTCTGGTTGAAATGCGATCCTTTATGGGACAGACCAAGAGTGGTTTTGATGAGTTGATCGTTGGTTTCAAAAAAATTCACGATCAGCCGTTCATTTCTCTTGCTACCCCAAGGACACGAACGGTAATCAAAAATTCGGCACTTGGATTTTCTGTAAATGAGAAAATTCGCTCGTCTCGTCCTCCGTGGCGTCACTTTAAACGATGCCAAGGAATATCCTAAAATTAACCCCCGTAGCATCCATTTAATAGGGTAATCCAGCGGCCGGACCTCTGAAACGGGCTGAGATCGCGGTATTACCGACCGTGGCACCAAAACCATTACAGGTGGTCCCACCCACCTGTGCAGACAGATTGGCACCTCAGCTTACATCAAGCTAAAACCATGATCCTATTAGAGTGAAAAACATTAGAAAATTTAAATATTCCTACTCAAGGCGCATGTCATCCTTCACGATACTTGTGGATCTCCAGCTACCTAGATGTTGTTTTGTTTGTTTTTTGTTGTATAAAACACTTTTTGTTGTTTTTATTAATGATATGCCCCGTGCTTTAACGAACTCGCTAGTACGTGTGTACGCAGACGATGTTAAGCTTTGTTTTCAATACAAATTCACCTCTGCCCAGTGACTTCAGTCCGAACTCGACAATTTTCATAAATTGTGTTAAGCGAATGATTTAATACTTATTGGATCAAAATAAAAAATGTTGTCTTCTTATCGTTCTGGCCTCTCCATACTATGTATTATCTCTATTGGATTGCTTTAGAAAAATTAACTCAGAGGTAATGATCAGAAAATAAGAAAGGAAAGCTAACTTCGGGCGGAGTCGAAGTTTATATACCCTTGCAGTTAAAACCAGATATATATCGCAAACATCGGATATAGTTGGCCGATCCTTATGATTACATCATAATAAAACTAATTAAGTAAAATAAAAAATCCAAAAAAAGTCCCAAACTTCTATCTTCAAAAATAGGAAAATTTATATCTCTACCAAGTACCATTACCGATCGTTCAGTTATATGGCAGATATAGGATATAGTCGGCCGATCCTAATGAAATTTGGTAGGTTGGATCAACTGACCAAAAATAGAATCTGTACTAAATTCCACCTTTCTATCTTCAAAAACACGAAAGTTGGGTCATTTCCGATCGTTCAGTTATATAGCAGCTATAGGATATAGTCGGCCGATCCTTATGAAATTTGGCATGACGTAATGTTTTGCCAAAAAATGCTCTCATGTCAAATTTGAACTCTCTATCTTTAAAAACGTCAAATTTATACCATTTCCGATCAATCAGTTATATGGCAGCTATAAGATATAGTCGGCCGATCCGGGCCGTTCCGACTTATTTACTGTGTGCAAAGTTTCAAGACGATAGCTTCAAAACTGAGAGACTAGTTCGCGTAGAAACGGAAAGACAGACGGACAGACGGACATGCTCATATCAACTCAGGAGGTGATCCTGATCAAGAATATATATACTTTATAGGGTCGGAGATGTCTCCTTCACTGCGTTGCACACTTTTGGACAAAATTATAATACCCTCTGCAAGGGTATAAAAAACAGCTCTAACTATTACGACATGCCAAATTTCATAAGGATCGGCCGACTATATCTTATAGCTGCCATATAACTGAACGATCGGAAATGACCCAACTTTCGTGTTTTTGAAGATAGAAAGCTGAAACTTAATACAGATTCTATTTTTGGCCAGTTGATCTAAGCTATCAAATTTTATTATGATCGGCCGACTATATCCTATAGCTGGCATATAACTGAACGATCGGAAATGGTACTTGGTAGAAATATCAACTTTCGTATATTTTAAGATAGAAGCTTGGGACTTTTTTTAGATTTTGTATTTTAGTTAATTGGTTTTATTATGATGTAATCATAAGGATCGGCCAACTATATCCGATGTTTGCGATATATATACGGTTTTAACTGCAAGGGTATATAAATTTCGGCTCCGCCCGAAGTTAGCTTTCCTTTCTTGTTAAAATAAAAATTAACAATAAAAATTATGGTTCAATTTTTATTATAAAAATGTAAAATAAAACTTATTATAAAAATAAAAAAACTTATAAAAATTGAATGCGAATAACTTCTAAACCAAGTGGACTATTAAAAAACTGTTAACATATTTATGATCTGTGGCGCAGTACTTAGAGGAAATGTCCTTAGAGGAAATATTCCGATTTATATACTGCGTGCAAAGGAAAGAAGGGTGTGTGCAAAGTTTCAAGTTGATATCTTTAAAACTGAGAGACTAGTTCGCGTAGAAACAGACAGACAGACGGACTAACGGACAGACGGACAGACGGACATGCTCATATCAACTCAGGAGGTGATCCCGATCAAGAATATGAATACTTTATAGGGTCGGAGATGCCTCCTTCACTGCGTGGCACACTTTTGGACAATTATGGTTTCCCAATTTAAAAATGGTATATGTGTCCTTTTCCCACTCCCCACAAAGGCTTTTTGTGGTTCAATTTTTTGAACTCATAAGTCTTATCTGCAGTCCCTGGCTGTAAGCATGTATTGGGAATCGCGCGCAAAACAAAAAAAATTAATGTTAATTTACTGTTAGATAATAAGTCTTATAAAGAATTTCATAATAATTTTTAATTTTATGTTGAATTGAATCCTTTTATTTTTTGTTTGTTAGGGGGCAAAAGTACCTCCAAGTTTATTGCTTTTTGATGATTGCAGGAATGTGAGCCGGACTAATTGGTCCACTTGCCGTTTCCCCGATTCTGAAAGAAAGTTAACAACAATTAGTTTTAAGACAACGGTAGGGTGCGTAAACGCGTGGATCTCGAAGACTATAAGAAATAGAGCTATCCGATTTGGAACTTGAACTCGTATGGTATCCGCGCAGATCAAGATTGTGTCAAAATTTTGGCACACCCACTCTCGCCTTCAAAACAGAAATATCGTTAGATTTTTGAGAAAGATTTTGGTAAATTTTTTTATGCAAAACTGTTGCAATGACTAATCTTCACCCATGAATCTAAAAGCAGCCGAATCGGATAACTTTTAGAGGAGTCATAGACTTTTTAGTCCGCTTCACTCTTGAATCAGCAGTATGGCCGTAGGTTTTTCGTTGTTGTTTTGCCCAAGCACAAAAGTATGAAATCAAAATATGTTGCTGAGAATCCATTATGTTAAGGTTTAAACTTTAAAGGTTAGTTCAATTGTGGTTGGATGAGATGAGTACCGGGTATAATATAGTCGGGAAAATCAACCGTAATTTCTTGATTAATTTAATATACATTAATTTTATACCCCTGAAAAAATGTCTTTCGTAAAGGTTTTTTAAAGTTAAAAGGTTCTAGAAAAAATTCCTCCAAATTAAACTGTCTTAAATTGTAAAGCGATTGTAATAAATCAAAAAATTTGATTAAAATAATTATAAATCGATATTTTTTCTTTGCAGAATTTTGCCGCACCAACCCCATAACCCCATAAGTGAAAGGATATCTTGCTTACATCCTTCCCATATCTTGCTTACATCCTTCATATTTTATTCACATAATTCTTCCTATATTTAATCATCCTATGAAAAGAAAGAAAACCAAGGGCAGATCTGAAAAATAGCTTAATTGCAATGTTTCTTTAAAGATCGTTAAAACATTCAAACCGGTCGTAAAAATTGAGGAAGCCACAAGGGGACATTCTAAAACAAATTATATTATTATTATTTTATAAAAATAGATTATTAAAATGAATATTGGTCAATATCAAGACCAAAGCACAAGAGAGGAAAAGGTATGCAAGTTTACAAAAGGAAGTCCAATCAGCCATCGAAATAATCCATTTCGGAAAAGTGATGCAGTTTTGTCACATCGACCTATTAAAAATCCGACAGTAAAAACTAAAATAAACTTTTGCGATGAAAATGTATTACCCCACCATCTAAAAGTTCAGGAGAATAAGACGAACAATTTTAAAGAAACAAAAACGTTTGATTCTTTTCAAATCGATGATTACGTAACCACAGAAGAAGTTCTCAACCAATCTAAGTTTGTGAAAACGTACATTAAAAATCCGGACGCCTATTTCACTTACGATCCTTCAGTATTGGCTCGGCTTAAGCTTGAAGATTTTCAGAAAATATCTGATAAGCGTCTAAAATGGAAACCGATTTACAAGCAACCCCCTGAAAAGGATCAAACACAAAAAAAAACTCTTACCATAAAAATATATTTACATTAAAAAATTCAACAAAATGTGTACCTTTAAATAACCCAGATTTGGGCAATTTAAAAATATATAACGGCGCAGGGCCTAATTCCTCCAACATTGCGCACTTAAATCCTGCTGAGGTTAAAAATAACGCACGTAGGTTTGACGAAAGAGTTAAAAAACTTCAGATAACATCTGACGATGACCTGGATGATTTTGATAGCACTCTAAACGAGTCCTGCGATGAGCTGGACATTTATCGTAAGTTTTATATGCAGATTCAACCAAGAAGTATACAATTGTGTACAAACTCGTTACCATTATCAATGCCCTACACTTTCTCCAAGAAAATGAGTTCCTTTGAACTTAAATGCTTCCGCGAACGAAAAAGTTTTTCACATAGCCCTAAAGAACACGACGTGACTTTGTCCACGATAGCTTCATCTAATCAACCTTATAAAGATAAAAGCGTGAACAAACAGTCATCGGAAAAAAAATTGTATGCGCCGCTAAAAAAACAACTCTCTCAAAAACTTATTCCTTTTAGGCTAAACAATACGTCAAGCGCACCCGTTTTGAACCCCTGTTTCGTTGGAAGCTGTGCGAAGAAGCGTGAAATTGAAAAATCCTGCATATCGCCTAAAATGGGGACTGTTGTGTATAATCAACAAAAGAAATCGCAAATATGCATGGAACGCAAAAAGAATACATTACTGCAATTTGTACATGACGAACATGGCTTGGCAATTAACGATACTTTTTTTAGACGGCCGGGATCGATGGGACCTCTGTTGATGCAGACGGATTTATATGTGCCTAACTTCAGTAAACTTAACGAATTTTCATCTGCCTCATCTACTCTCATGCAAGACAATCACCAATGGCAACAACTGAGGGCTATTAAAGAGGTAACTGATCGTCAACTTTATAATAAGGTATTGGATCAACATCAGCAATACTGCTCAAAGGTGCTAGCTCCTCCTAGTGCTAGTATGAAGATGAAAATTCATCAGCATTTGCGTACGCATCAGCTGATCTATCGGAAAAAACAGAACAGTTATCGCATATCCCTTTCTGGCAATGGTGTCCGCACCCAACATCTTGACAACATCAATCCAAGTAAAATTGATAGCGATTGGCTTTCTCCAATGAATGAACGTGACACAAAAATGACCTCTTTGATAAGTAAATCATTTACTAGAGATGAAATTCTTCAAAAAATCAAAGAGTTCTGTTTTAAGAGCATCAAGCGAACGCATAGATCAGAGGTCAAAATACAGAATCTTCCGAAAAAAATGCAGCAAACGATCCATATTCTTTAAAAGAATCTTAATTTAAAGTAATTGCTAGTTTTAATAGTAGAAATTATTATTTTTATTAGTACTTATAATTAATTTATTCATCAGGTTAATAATTATTAATTGTCGGGTCAAGCAGCAGCACGGCGTTTAATGTTTAAATAATGTTTATGTAATGTTTAGTGTAATGATTAGTTTAATGTTTATTTATTAGGCTTAAGTTTGTCTAAAAGCTTTGTGATCGCAAGACGACTCTCTCTCGGCCGCTCGACTCAACGGGCTTTCTATAGAGTTTTAGCTGGGCAATGTCTAGGTCGGGCCCTCTCCACTTTCGAGAGCTTTAGCTCGAGGTGACTTGTCGGGCCGCTCTCTCTCTGTATTTACTTGAGTCCCTGCATGCATCATAAGCTGGTCTATCTGCGGATCATCCGGCTTCAACTGCATGCAGGAATAAACATTTTTTATAACGTTCAAAATTAACAAATTCGTCTTTTTATTTACGGCATTGAAAACGCTCAACGCACAAATTAAACAAGGGTTTTTTGTGACGGAGGATATTGTTGTTTAACATATGAATTTTGATTTATTGGTTTCGAATGATTCTGTGGCGAGTTATGCCTGACACCGCAAATAAACTATATTCGAGGCGTCTTCGAAGAAGGCGGTAACTCTCTGAATATATTTTCTGTATTTGTGCTGACAATACTGCTATAGATTTAAGATATTATGTAAAACCATCCATAAAGAAAAGTTTTAAATAAAATGAATATATTCATATCATATTCCCATTTGGCCTCATATTGGTAACTCGCGTCGATAGGAAAATTTTTTTAACCTAGAAATGAACGGAATTTTCTTTAATTCAAGAAGTCAGCTAACGGAGAAAATATACACGGTAACAGTCACATGACTTTTACAACAACAAGGTACGATTTATTGAGTGCCTTGCTTGACTAGGTAAAAACCAAATTTAGGTGCATAAACCTATTTTACTTTTATTCATTTTTGTGAATGGCCCTTACTTCTTGGAACTTTATACCTTTACTTAAAAACAATTTTAAAAAATTTTAAGTGGTAAATTATCAGTGTTGTCACAGTAACAAAGCCAGCTTCTTGAGTGACTTTTTAATGTGGTTAAATTGGCGTTAAAAATCATAAAGTTTATGTAATTTTGTTGTGTGAATCAAATAATTCCTGAATCTGAAAATGGAAGGTCTTTGTGCAGGTACTTAAGTATTTATTTTAATCAGCGTATTTGAGAAGTGTTGAATCTTTGTATGTTTCTAAAAAACTAATTTTATCTAAATCGGCCGTTTTTTAAAGGAGATATACCCATATATAAGTACAATTACTCATACAAACGCATTGTGGCCGATTTGGGTAATTTAGCGTCAAATATGGAATATCATTAAAAATAATGATAATTTTAAAAAGTTTGAAATTCGTATGGAATGTTAACCCAATAAGAACTAAAATTTAGTAATTGTAATTAAGTAAAATTGTTTATTTTTATTTTTTTCTAGTTTACTTTACTTTTTATACCCTTGCAGAGGGTATTATAATTTTGTCCAAAAGTGTGCAACGCAGTGAAGGAGACATCTCCGACCCTATAAAGTATATATATTCTTGATCAGGATCACCTCCTGAGTTGATATGAGCATGTCCGTCTGTCCGTCTGTCCGTCTGTCCGTCTGTCTGTCTGTCCGTTTCTACGCGAACTAGTCTCTCAGTTTTGAAGCTATCGTCTTGAAACTTTGCACACACCCTTCTTTCCTTTGCACGCAGTATATAAGTCGGAACGGCCGGGATCGGCCGACTATATCCTATAGCTGCCATATAACTGATTGATCGGAAATGGTATAACTTTGGTGTTTTTAGAGTTAGAGAATTCAAATTTGACATGAGAGCTATTTTTGGCAAAATAATATGACATGCCAAATTTCATATGGATCGGCCGACTATATCTTATAGCTGCCATATAACTGAACGATCGGAAATGACCCAACTTTCGTGTTTTTGAAGATAGAAAGCTAGAACTTGGTACACATTCTATTTTTGGTCAGTTAATCCGACCTACAAAACTTCATTAGGATCGGCCGACTATATCCTATAGCTGCCATATAACTGAAAGATCGGAATTGACCCAACTTTTGTGTTTTTGAAGATAGAAAGCTGGAACTTGGTATAGATTCTATTTTTGGTCAGTTCATCCAACCTACCATATTTCATAAGGATCGGCCAACTAAATCCGATGTTTGCGATATATATCCGGGTTTAACTGCAAGGGTATATCAACTTCGGCTCCGCCCGAAGTTAGCTTTCCTTTCTTGTTTTGCTAGTTACTAGTTGCTAGTATACTGCTCATTTGTTTTTGCAAATGCTCATTGTGTGTGACTGCTCACGCCAAGGTTCCGTTGCTCACGCCACAAGCTTCGTTGGTCCTAGCATAGGCAAAGGTCAATTACAATAACAATTTTTCGTGTTTTCCTTATTCTCCTCAATCGAGCTACTCCAAGTGTATTTTGTTGTTGGTGTGCCGAAAACTATTCCCTGCAAGAAATTCATTCTTGTTTTTGTTTCTGCCAAAATGGTCGACCTGAAGCGATGAATTTGTTGAAAGAAAGAAGCTCTGCATTATTTAACATGATATAATAATAAGGTGTTGTAAAAAATGTAGTGCCAATTTATAATGGCTGTAATAAAATGTATTGTTTATTATATTGATATTTTTAAACCTCTTGTAAATGTTACTTTAATATTATATTTCAGTGCACCCGCATGGATGGGATAAAAATTCACGCACCAATGTATTGATAATTTTTTGCATTGGTATGGGAATTTGCTCTTCCGTATGCAGAGTGTAACGTCGGCGATAGTTCGAACGGTTTGGCAGCCTGGGGGGGTGCGAGGTTTCAGCCTTTCTGGCAGCCCGATCGCGTAAAAGGACCCTATTCAGCGTTTCGTGGAGGGTCTGATCGATCTGGTAACGCGCTCAAAGCTAAGTTTAGGAAACCGCGTGGGAGCGGCGTTCTTTTAGAATTTAACCACGAAGCAAGCAAGTTCGCAACAAGCAACAAGCAAACTAGGAGAAGCATCCGGAAATTTTCGAGCAACAGCAGCGTAGTTTTACCCGCTGAGGAACCGTCGTGCTGGTGCAGGACCAGCAGGCATACAGAAAGAGGGCCACAAGCGGCAATTTGGCGGTGTACATACTGCTCAGTCAAGGCAGGGCGCGATCGTAGAAGCCAGGTGAGTTTTAAGACTGGTCATGGTTATGCGAGCCTGACGTAGGTGTTTTCGTTTAGCGAGGTCAGGGGTAACAGCGTGCGAGCTAGACCCCTGGTGGCAGAGAGGCGTAGGGCGTGCAACGCTTGGCTAGAAGAAGAAGAGAAGAGCGGGTCACAGTTGCGGCGCGAATCGCTCAGTCAGGCCGCCCACGAGGCGGGGCTGAGGGGAGTCATCCAAAACCAAGTAGGAGCTGGAAATACAGTGAGACTCGACCCGAGTGGAAGCAGTTGGAGCGTTCGCGACGCTTTAAGGGGCGCTCCGCCGAAATTCGGATAGGGTTCGGCCCTAACCTCACAGGAGTCGCCGTGGAGTAGGCGCCATCCTGGAGTAGTGAAGAAGGACGGAGTGCTGGCGGCGCTTATAAGCAGCACCCCGTCGATCACAGGAATAGCCGTGCAACAGGCGCCATCCTGAAGGAGTAGAGACAAGGACGGAGCGCTGGCGGCGCTGTTAAGGAGTACGCCGTCGAACGGAGGAGTCGCCGCGAAATAGGCGAATTCCTATAGGAGCAGTAGCGGGAGCGGAGCGCTGGCTGCGCTTTAAAGGAGCGTTCCGTTATTCGGAGGAGCAGGCGTGGACTAGCCTTCGGCCATAGGATAGGAAGCAGGGACAGGGCGCTTGCGGCGCTTTCAAGAGGCGCTCTATTGATCGAGGGAGTGGAGAGACTCGTCCGGCTGATGGCCTAACGGTGCCGAAAGCGGAAGAAAGGAAATAGTGTCCGGAGATTTCAGCTAGGCCCTCCCGAATTGCATATTATCTTTTCCAGC
Organism: Drosophila parabipectinata; assembly: GCA_018153455.1. NCBI lineage: Eukaryota > Metazoa > Arthropoda > Insecta > Diptera > Drosophilidae > Drosophila > Drosophila parabipectinata. The sequence goes on from JAECYA010000110.1 coordinate 235,479, forward strand.
CTCGAGTGGTGGAAGCGCTTCAACGACTCGTCGCGGATACGAAAAGTGAGTAATCCTTATTCTTTGCCAAGCCAGCTGAAGTGATGCGGAATTCTCCGATCAATATTTTTCCTCGTTTTCCGAGTTCCAGCCCAAGAGGCTTCACCGGTTAGACAATCAACCACACGCGTGGTCCTTATAGTAGCGCTCTCTTAGCAACAAAAAAAAAATCCGATGTTTTGATATTGAACGTGAGTCCGCAAATCCTGCCAAATCGAATATACATTTAAGTTCGTAAATCTCTAGCAATAAGATCTTATTAAGCATAGTCAGGAAGATCATATATTGAAGTATTGGAATAGTTAGGAAGCTAGGATAAGGATGTCATCTAGAATTTTAAGGTCTTTTGTTAAGGAATAAAACAATGAAGTTTATAATGGAGTAAAAAAATATCTTTCGCCTCGTTTGGGTCGCCACCGCCCTGCCGCCAACCTATCCCATGTACCTTCTTAGGGATCTCCGAAGGACCCTAATATGTTCTGTTCTGAGGAGCTCAGGTTTGACCCACGCTGTTCGTGAGGTCGTGCACGCATCATTATCGATTTAATTTATGATTCCCGAGGCAGCATCGAGGAGAGAGAAGGGGGTGTTTTGGAACCCTCCCACTAGCCGGCGAGATCTGGCTGGACACAGCGTGCAACCCCCTCCTCTCGTCCGATGTATCTGGAGATGCCACCTCACTGTTCGTTACAGTTATAATCATCTTAATCATAAATTTATCTGGCGCCCAACTAAGTGGCCATGTTTTTAGCGTGGTTAGACGCAGCCATGTTTTGCGGACAAGTTTTTTCGGCTGGTTACAGTAGCATGGCAGTAACCAGACCAAAACCCTCAGCAGTGGCGCGGGTACCGCTCGGAATTCTACACTCAGAGGAGAGAGTAGACCACAGTGCCTCGCAACCACAGCGATAGTTTCGAGTAGAGTTTAGCAGGACGGATTCTCGCAGGACTTCAGCAAGGGATAGGACCCAGCTGACCACGAGTTTCGGATAGCAGGCTGCTACAATGACGAAGGGACGGGAGAGACAGTGCCACAGTCGTTTGGAACAGCAGTATCAGTTAGCGGACTGATATCTGACCAAGCCTGTAAATTGGCAGCTAAATCCCTGTTACGAGTTCATTCGTAACAGGCACGAAATGACCACGTCCAAAGGGTTTCAGCTCATAGATCGCAGGCCTGGGAATTAGCAGGACGGGCGACAAAGAGCTGGATAGGGGAGTTTTCTACGAGCGGAGTTCCAGAACGGATTTAGGTGAGAAGCATTGGCGAAAAGAAGAAGAACGTTAGGCAGCGTGCATGGCGGTAGGCAGGCTAAGAACGAAGGCGAAGTTCAGTTTTAGAGTTTCGGTATTTGTGAAGCGAGCATTTTTTAGGTTAGGCAAGGAAGAAAGAAAGTAAAAAAATATCTTTCGCCTCGTTTGGGTCGCCACCGCCCTGCCGCCAACCTATCCCATGTACCTTCTTAGGGATCTCCGAAGGACCCTAATATGTTCTGTTCTGAGGAGCTCAGGTTTGACCCACGCTGTTCGTGAGGTCGTGCACGCATCATTATCGATTTAATTTATGATTCCCGAGGCAGCATCGAAGGGAAAGAAGGGGGTGTTTCAGAACCCTCCCACTAGCCGGCGAGATCTGGCCGGACACAGCGTGCAACCCCCTCCTCTCGTCCGATGTATCTGGAGATGCCACCTCACTGTTCGTTACAAGAGCTTGGGCACTCCTCACTTATAAAAATATAAATGAAAAATATTATTTTCATTTATCACGTCACTAATAAGATGACGAAACATTTGGCTACCAATACGAAAGTAATTCAACTGCCGCCGTCTTAAGGTTTAAGACTTATAACAATATACAATATACAATACATATGTTTAATATTTTTAATATCCATATACCATTACGAAAATAATTCACTTACGCCGTTATGAGGCTTAAGACTTATAACAGTGTTGCTCATCCCATTTATATCGCTGCTCATTTGTTTTTGCAAATGCTCATGCATACTGAGTTGTGTGTGACTGCTCACGCCATAATAATATAAGAATAATAAGCTGGTATAATAATAAGCTGTTGGTAAAAATGTAGGTCATTTTTATAATGGCTGTAATAAAATGTATTGTTTATTATATTGATATTTTTAAACCCCTTGCGAATGTCAAAATGGTCGACCTGAAGCGATGAATTTGTTCTTCGCAAAACATTTTTTTTAAGTAAGAAGCTCTGCATTATTTGTCATAGTATAATAATAAGGTGTTGTAAAAAATGTAGTGTCAATTTATAATGGCTTTAATAAAATGTATTGTTTATTATATTGATATTTTTAAACCTCTTGTAAATGTTACTTTAATATTATATTTCAGTGCACCCGCATGGATGGGATAAAAATTCACGCACCAATGTATTGATAATTTTTTGCATTGGTATGGGAATTTGCTCTTCCGTATGCAGGGCTTGGGCACTCCTCACTTATAAAAATACAAATGAAAAATATTATTTTCATTTTTCACGTCACTAATGAGATGACGAAACATTTGTCTACCAATAAGAAAGTAATTCGACTTGTAACAATATATGTTTAATATTTTTAATATCCATATACCATTACGAAAGTAATTCACTTACGCCGTTATGAGGTTTAAGACTTATAGCAGTGTTGCTCATCCCATTTCTCTCGCTGCTCATTTGTTGTTGCAAATGCTCATGTATACTGCTCATTTGAGCAAACTAGTCAAAATAAACTAGTTTCAATTGTCCATAAGAAGATTTTGGCCTTCAATCTCAAAGGAAACTGCCTTGCTCGAGTTATTGGTCGAACTTTTGGAAAAGTTTGTTATTAATGGATCTGACGATACTAACAATAAGTGCAGAGGGTATTATAATTTTGTCCAAAAGTGTGCAACGCAGTAAAGGAGACATCTCCGACCCTATAAAAAATATATATTCTTGATCAGGATCACCTCCTGAGTTGATATGAGCATGTCCGTCTGTCTGTGCGTCTGTCCGTTTCTACGCGAACTAGTCTCTCAGTTTTAAAGCTACGTCTTGAAACTTTGCACACACCCTTCTTTCCTTTGCACGCAGTATATAAGTCGGAACGGCCCGGATCGGCCGACTATATCCTATAGCTGCCATATAACTGATTGATTGGAAAAGGTATAACTTTAGTGTTTTTAAAGTTAGAGTTTAAAGAGTTAGTTCAAATTTGACACGAGAGCTGTTTTTGGCAAACCATTACGACATGTCAAATTTCATAAGGATCGGCCGAAAATATCCTATAGCTGCCATATAACTGAACGATCGGAAATGACCCAACTTTCGTGTTTTTGAAGATAGAAGGCTGAAACTTAATACAGATTCTATTTTTGGCCAGTTGATCCAACGTACCAAATTTCATTAGGATCGGCCGGCTATAGGAAGCTGCCATATAACTGAACGATCGGAAATGGTACTTGGTAGAAATATCAACTGTGGTATTTTTGAAGATAGAAGCTTCAGACTTTTTTTAGATTTTGTATTGTAATAAATTGGATTATATATTCATATTCCCATAAAGATCGGCCAACTATATCCGATGTTTGCGATGTATATCCGGTTTTAATTGCAAGGGTATATAAACTTCGGCTCCGCCCGAAGTTAGCTTTCCTTTCTTGTTGTAAGAGTTTTTACGTGTATGGCTCAAGCGAAAATTTCTTAAATCTTCCGGGCTTCTTCCGACATCATTCCGATCGGTACATTGAGGATGGAATCCAATTTACTATCCTCATCTAGAAGAACCTAATGTTTGGTTATCCAACAAGCGTTCTTGCTCTCGAAACGCTTCTTAAACATATGTACCTATTTGATTTTTTCCATCATTTTTTTTTAACAAATATTACAAAAATTTTTAACGGTGCATTCTATAGATGTCAAGTTCGCTTCGGAACATTTCGATTTATGAATTATATTCCTAAAAATAAAGATTATGGCGTCTGCATCCCCATGCCATACTGCAAGAAGTGATTGCTGGAAATATCGCTAACTTTAACAGGGGCACGTAGGGGCTGCTGAACATGGATAATTTATACACAAGACGAACCACAGTTTACCAAAAATATACGCTTTTTGCGGGCCGAGGCGAGCTTCAAAAAGTTTACCTCTACATAAGTGGAAATTTGTCATAAAAAAGGGTACTGCAAAAATATGTAATTATTTGACTATCGGTAGGAAACAGCATGAATTTTAACAGTTGAAAATTTGCCTAATCTGACGCTAGAATAGCCAATCCGGGCATTGTGAAAAAGGCTAAAATTTTGAACGCGTGGATCTCGAAGACTATAAGAGATAGAACTTGAACTCGTATGGTATCCGCGTAAATTAAAATTGTGTCAAAGTTTTGCCAAAATAAAATTAATGATTTTGGAAAATGTTTTGATGCCAAACTGTTCAAATGACAAGTCTACACCCATGAATATAAAAGCAGCCGCTTTACAAGCTACACTTCTGAGTCGGCAGTATGGCCGTAGCTATGCCGTCCCCCATAGCTGGATAAAATATATTAAAAATATTTATTATAAATGTTTTAGTGACGTTGTTTAGTACATGTTTCTGGGTTCTTATTTAAATTATTTCATAAAAAAATATTAAATAATAAAAATGTTATACCCGAATCCCAAGATCGTCTTTTTTCGATGGTGTCTTGCGGTAGACATCATATCCCGAGAACGGTTCATCGAAATCAAAAATTCAAAAAAAATTCCGTTAGTATATTGTATTGCCTAGTCCGTGAACGAAGGATTTGTAAAAATTTGGATTAAAAAAAAATGGTGACGGTTTTAACAAAAAATGTACTTTTTTAAGGTATAGGATTTTCGATTTTTATGCTCTAAAAAGGAAGTTTTCAAAAAAAATTGAAAATCCTTCGTTCACGGACTAGCTAATATCATAATTAATAAGTGGTCAAAATTTGGTGTTGATCGGATTAATAGTTTTTTAGTAATCGTGTCCACCGAAAAAACAAGATTCTGAGATAATCGCGTTTGAAGTTTCAAGTTTGTTCAAGGTTGATGTGCAGGTAGTGCGCTATAAATAGCTACAACTTCGGTTCTAATGCTCCGATCGTTCTGAATTTTTGTGAGAGTATTCTCAACATTGCAAATAACATATTTATGATCTGTGGCGCAGTACAAATGATGCATCGAATGTCCTTAAAGAAAATATTCCGACTTATATACTGCGTGCAAAGGAAAGAAGGGTGTGTGCAAAGTTTCAAGTTGATATCTTTAAAACTGAGAGACTAGTTCGCGTAGAAACAGACAGACAGACGGACTAACGGACAGACGGACAGACGGACATGCTCATATCAACTCAGGAGGTGATCCCGATCAAGAATATACATACTTTATAGGGTCGGAGATGCCTCCTTCACTGCGTGGCACACTTTTGGACAATTATGGTTTCCCAATTTAAAAATGGTATATGTGTCCTTTTCCCACTCCCCACAAAGGCTTTTTGTGGTTCAATTTTTTTGAACTCATAAGTCTTATCTGCAGTCCCTGGCTGTAAGCATGTATTGGGAATCGCGCGCAAAACAAAAAAAATTAATGTTAATTTACTGTTAGATAATAAGTCTTATAAAGAATTTCATAATAATTTTTAATTTTATGTTGAATTGAATCCTTTTATTTTTTGTTTGTTAGGGGGCAAAAGTACCTCCAAGTTTATTGCTTTTTGATGATTGCAGGAATGTGAGCCGGACTAATTGGTCCACTTGCCGTTTCCCCGATTCTGAAAGAAAGTTAACAACAATTAGTTTTAAGACAACGGTAGGGTGCGTAAACGCGTGGATCTCGAAGACTATAAGAAATAGAGCTATCCGATTTGGAACTTGAACTCGTATGGTATCCGCGCAGATCAAGATTGTGTCAAAATTTTGGCACACCCACTCTCGCCTTCAAAACAGAAATATCGTTAGATTTTTGAGAAAGATTTTGGTAAATTTTTTTTATGCAAAACTGTTGCAATGACTAATCTTCACCCATGAATCTAAAAGCAGCCGAATCGGATAACTTTTAGAGGAGTCATAGACTTTTTAGTCCGCTTCACTCTTGAATCAGCAGTATGGCCGTAGGTTTTTCGTTGTTGTTTTGCCCAAGCACAAAAGTATGAAATCAAAATATGTTGCTGAGAATCCATTATGTTAAGGTTTAAACTTTAAAGGTTAGTTCAATTGTGGTTGGATGAGATGAGTACCGGGTATAATATAGTCGGGAAAATCAACCGTAATTTCTTGATTAATTTAATATACATTAATTTTATACCCCTGAAAAAATGTCTTTCGTAAAGGTTTTTTAAAGTTAAAAGGTTCTAGAAAAAATTCCTCCAAATTAAACTGTCTTAAATTGTAAAGCGATTGTAATAAATCAAAAAATTTGATTAAAATAATTATAAATCGATATTTTTTCTTTGCAGAATTTTGCCGCACCAACCCCATAACCCCATAAGTGAAAGGATATCTTGCTTACATCCTTCCCATATCTTGCTTACATCCTTCATATTTTATTCACATAATTCTTCCTATATTTAATCATCCTATGAAAAGAAAGAAAACCAAGGGCAGATCTGAAAAATAGCTTAATTGCAATGTTTCTTTAAAGATCGTTAAAACATTCAAACCGGTCGTAAAAATTGAGGAAGCCACAAGGGGACATTCTAAAACAAATTATATTATTATTATTTTATAAAAATAGATTATTAAAATGAATATTGGTCAATATCAAGACCAAAGCACAAGAGAGGAAAAGGTATGCAAGTTTACAAAAGGAAGTCCAATCAGCCATCGAAATAATCCATTTCGGAAAAGTGATGTAGTTTTGTCACATCGACCTATTAAAAATCCGACAGTAAAAACTAAAATAAACTTTTGCGATGAAAATGTATTACCCCACCATCTAAAAGTTCAGGAGAATAAGACGAACAATTTTAAAGAAACAAAAACGTTTGATTCTTTTCAAATCGATGATTACGTAACCACAGAAGAAGTTCTCAACCAATCTAAGTTTGTGAAAACGTACATTAAAAATCCGGACGCCTATTTCACTTACGATCCTTCAGTATTGGCTCGGCTTAAGCTTGAAGATTTTCAGAAAATATCTGATAAGCGTCTAAAATGGAAACCGATTTACAAGCAACCCCCTGAAAAGGATCAAACACAAAAAAAAAACTCTTACCATAAAAATATATTTACATTAAAAAATTCAACAAAATGTGTACCTTTAAATAACCCAGATTTGGGCAATTTAAAAATATATAACGGCGCAGGGCCTAATTCCTCCAACATTGCGCACTTAAATCCTGCTGAGGTTAAAAATAACGCACGTAGGTTTGACGAAAGAGTTAAAAAACTTCAGATAACATCTGACGATGACCTGGATGATTTTGATAGCACTCTAAACGAGTCCTGCGATGAGCTGGACATTTATCGTAAGTTTTATATGCAGATTCAACCAAGAAGTATACAATTGTGTACAAACTCGTTACCATTATCAATGCCCTACACTTTCTCCAAGAAAATGAGTTCCTTTGAACTTAAATGCTTCCGCGAACGAAAAAGTTTTTCACATAGCCCTAAAGAACACGACGTGACTTTGTCCACGATAGCTTCATCTAATCAACCTTATAAAGATAAAAGCGTGAACAAACAGTCATCGGAAAAAAAAATTGTATGCGCCGCTAAAAAAACAACTCTCTCAAAAACTTATTCCTTTTAGGCTAAACAATACGTCAAGCGCACCCGTTTTGAACCCCTGTTTCGTTGGAAGCTGTGCGAAGAAGCGTGAAATTGAAAAATCCTGCATATCGCCTAAAATGGGGACTGTTGTGTATAATCAACAAAAGAAATCGCAAATATGCATGGAACGCAAAAAGAATACATTACTGCAATTTGTACATGTGGAACATGGCTTGGCAATTAACGATACTTTTTTTAGACGGCCGGGATCGATGGGACCTCTGTTGATGCATACGGATTGATATGTGCCTAACTTCAGTAAACTTAACGACTTTTCATCCGCCTCATCTTCTCTCATGCGAGACAATCACCAACGGCAACAACTAATGGCTATTGTTTAACGAGATTGATTTATCACACACTTTTGAAAATAACAAAAAAAGCGTGGCTGCTGAATATTTAAAAAATGCGAAAAAAATATAACGAAAAAAATGGTCGTGCCTGATCAACGTTATAATTTCGAATGTATTTTTCTCTAATCTTAAGACTAACTTATCTATTGCGGTGAAGCGGGGCGAATTCGCACCAGAGCGAATATGAGCTGTCGCTCCCGCTCCGCCCTAAGCTATCTTAGAGTAAATTTAAAGACTAACAACTACAAAATACAATTCAAGTATAAACTAAAATTCAAATTTTCGACAACTTCAATATAATAGCAAAACAATTAACACCGGCCCCGTTGAAGGCCTCCATCAGGCTTCAACCAACTGGCAGCCGCGCCAGTTTGTGGACCGCTCTCCTGTATTCCGCTCCAGAGCTAGTTCTGACGACGGCGACCCTGACCCTTCCGTCCGCGGCGGCGTGTGTTGCTCCTACTCGTCCTGTTAGCCACTGTTGTGGCGGCTGGTGATCCTCTGCGATCAGAGTCCGGATGTCGTCCTCCTTGTTCTGCCACTTCGACCGCGCCTGTAGGCCTAAGACGTACTCCCGGGACCATCGCTGTCAAAACATTTGCTTGATTGACAAGACAAGCCGCCATCGCCGCAAGCACGTTAGACCCGGCTGGTCCGGGGTCCGCGGTGCTGGTGGGGCGATGAGCGGCCCGCCTGTCAACAGGTGCCCGGGAGTAAGCGCCTCGCCGTCGCTTGAGCCCTGACTCAGAGCCCCCAGGGGTCGTGAGTTCAGGACGGCCTCGACTCCAACGAGGACGGTCTGTAGCTCCTCCGTGGTCAGTCTGGCGTTCCCTACCGCTCGTAGGAGTAGGTGTTTTGCAGACTTCACACCTGCCTCCCATAGTCCGCCCATGTGCGGAGGCCGCGGCGGTATGAACGCAAATACGCATCCGTTTTTTGATGCGTATTGCGTGACCGCGTCGACCTCGTCCTTGATTCTCCGACGAAGGTCTGCGAAGGGGCGACTCGCTCCGACGAAGTTCGTTGCGTTGTCGCAGTGCACGATCTGCGGACATCCTCGGCGCCCAACGAACCTTTGAAAAGCCATAAAAAGGAATTAGTTGAGAGGTAACTACTTCTAAATCAGTGGTCGGCACCCTAATACATTGATATGATTTTACCGCATTAGTGTTAGTAACGAATAGCAGAAAGTAGGCTGTGAGCATGACGTTTCACACATTTATACTGTGTGTGTGTGGCAGAGCTCGGGCAGAGAAATTTCCTACGCCCCCGAGATAGGGCCGTGCCGACCTCTGTTCTAAATGAACTGCCTTGGATGCAAAACAAACAAATAAGGCAATGTAGGACTTATAGGGTGGCCTACCACGAATTTTCAATGTCGTATCAACAGGGCCACAAAAATCAACACCACATATGGAGAATGGCCGGAGAGCATGAATTCTATCTAAGGGTAAATCACCCATGATTTGAGTCATCAGACGAGGCTTGCATTTAAAGCAGCGTATGCATGACCGTACTGTCTGACTGCAGACTTCCTGCGCATTTACGATCCATATGCGCTGTCGCAAAAGACTCACAAGTTCGTTGACCCACATGAAAATTCGACTCGTGCAAGTATCGGACGTAGCTCTGAACAAATTGAGAGCGTTTTGTCAACAATACTGGAAACTTGGCATCGTACGATATAGGAGCATTAGCTAGTCGCCCCCCAACCCGCAACAACGAAAAGGTAAGCCCAGCCTCTGAAGATTCGTGTAGATCTTTTCTATTTCATCTTCATACTCGTGCTCTTGGACTATTTCGACTATTTTCTTAAAGACTTCATTATATTCGACAGCTGAGGGAACAATATCAGAATTCACTAATTTCTTATAAAGCGGAACATGTAAACGAACACTCGCAGCAGTTTTAGGTGAGAGGAATAACCTTCTATCACTTCCAATAAATCTGAGGTAGATACGATTTCGGTTAATCCGACCGCATTCTTTTTTGCTTCCATCTGTAGAAATTCTGGTGACGGATCAAACCGGGGGCTCGTCGGCCACTTATCTTCCGGTTCCTTTAAAAACGATGGACCTGTAAACCAGATCGATTCTACAGTCTCCTTTACGTCTCCACCTCTGGACACTATATATGCCGGGTTCTGTTTAGTTGGTACATGCCGCCAAGTGTTATCATCTGACCACTCTTGAATTTCAGCTACTCTATTCGATACGAACGTTGACAACGACGATGGATGGGAACGAATCCAATGAAGAGTTACTTCTGAATCCGACCAAAATTCACTTCGTTCGATCGGAACTTTTATTAGAGGCTTTATCTTGCGGCAGAGATCTGCGAGAAGGTGAGCGGCACATAACTCAAGACGTGGGAGCGTCTTTGTCTTAAGCGGCGCTACTTTGGACTTTGCCGTCAACAATGAAACTTTAATACCTTCTGCAGATTCGCAACGAATATAGACGCAGGCTCCATAGGCTCTCATCGATGCGTCAGAAAAGGCATGAATTTGAATCGGTGACATCGGCTCGGTAAACACGAATCTCGGAATTGAGATGTTCTCTAATTGCGATAAGGCAAATTGTATTCTATTCCACGCTGTTTCTAAGTGCAGTGGAATTGACTTATCCCAATCTAGCTTTTTTAGCCAAAATTCCTGCAAAAGGATCTTTCCTTTTATAAGTATAGGGCTTAATTGGCCAAGGGGACAAACAGCTTCGATGTCACCGAAAGAATGTTCTGCTTGGTCGCCCCTTGACCCATGACTGAAGCATCAATTTCAAATTTAAATATATCTTCTTTAGGAACCCAAGCGATTCCCAAAGCTTTAGTCAGTTCTGAGTCCGAAAGTGTCATTGGCTTAACCGTGCTCTCGGATGCAGTAACTTCAGGCGAGTTTGAAAACCACTTGCTCAATTCAAACCCAGCGTTTTGAAAAACCTGAGTTACTTCAGACTTAATTGTCTTTAGCTCCTCTACGCAACCACCACCCGTTAACATGTCGTCGACGTAAAAGTCGGACCCAATAACTTCGGCAGCTCGAGGGAATGTATTTTTCACAGATTCACTCAACATCTTCAAACACCTTATGGCCAGGAATGGCCAGGACATCAGAGCGAATCTGTTCAGCCGGAACCTTAGAAGAATTGAATACAACTCTTCCTGGATGGTAGGACTAAACATAAGGCACTTATGTGTTGATGTCTTACAAGACGCGTCAAACACGACTCGTAATTTGGTCGATGTGCTTTGAGGCCGTAAGACACACTGATGGGGTATGACGTAGTGTGGAGTAGCAAGAACATCATTGCTTTTAGAGGATATATGACCTAAGCATTCGTATTCTTCCATAAATTCCAAATACATTTTCTTTAAATTCGGATCTCGAAATAATTTTCTCTTGAGCGACAAAAAATGGCGTTTGGCCACCTCGAAAGAGCTTCCCTGACTTCAAATCGACCTGGAGGCAGAACAACTGTATTTTTCAGATAATGTTCCTAACATAACTCTTGTTTAGGTGACAAAAGCTTTTTAGAAGTTGGAACTTCTTCGAACGACCAGAATTTTTTCAAATTGCCATCTATCAAGTCGAGTAATTCTTCTTGGCAATTCAGGCTAGAGACAGGCTGTTAAGGAGTTGAGGTATTTGCCTTATATTTTCACGACACTATCCATCCAAGGAGAGTTTTTGGAGAATGGGATGGTTTGGCCCTTGTTTTATTTGGCCAACGGACAATAGTTCGAAAAATGACTCAGCTCCAATTAACATATCTATCCGCTGAGGTTTGTAGAAATATGGGTCTGCTAACGGCAAGTTCTTTGGTAGGTCCCAATCTTTCACGTTCACTGACTGGTTAGGGTGATAACCCGAGATAGTTTTCAAAATCCAAAAGTCGAACGGAAACTCACTACCATTAATTGTTGACTTCACCACAGTGTGTATCTTTTTCTTAACCTGGAAATTAGCTTGACCAATTCCAAGCAAGTTGATACACGATTCCTTCCTACGGATCTGTAAGCGTTGAGCAAGTAGTGAAGTTCATTTGTGACCCAGAGTCAAGTAATGCTCGGGCCAATATATGCTCGCCATTTTTAGTTCTAACGCTTACGATCGACGTCGCTAACAAAACCTTTTCTAAAGATGACTCATGCAAAGCATGTGACGTAGAAGGGCCATAAAGATGTAGCGCTGGAGGAGGATGTTCATTTGGTGGTGGTAACGCCAAGTTATTTTCGGTCAAAGTAAATCGGTGCAGAAGTTTGTGGTGCGATCTTGCATAAATTTGACACCTAGTCGATTTACACTTTGCAACCGTGTGACCTTTTCGCAGACAATTTAAACATAATGAGGCTGACTTGACAAACTCAAACCGTTGCATTACAGCAAGGCGAGCGAACGGACTACACTGGGCAAGACTATGGTCTTGTGCGTTGCAATAACTGCAAGCTTGTTTATTGGAAGCGGAGCAAGCCAACGAACTCCTATTGTGCTGCTTCCCGAACCCAATTTTATCCTGTTTTGGCTTGTCAGTCTCTTCAGCGGACAGGTGCTGGTACCCACGATTTAATATTTTTTCGAAATCGGACCACAGCGGCAATTCCTCATAATCCAATATCTTTTCCCATTTTTCTCTGGTCACTGGATCTACTCTACTCAAAACTAAGTGAATGATAAGTGAATTGAGTTTGCAATTTTAGTGTCATCTCCTATGGATAATAGTCACCCATACTGTTCTGCCATTCAGACTGTTCTGCCACTTCGACCGCGCCTGTAGGCCTAAGACGTACTCCCGGGACCATCGCTGTCAAAACATTTGCTTGATTGACAAGACAAGCCGCCATCGCCGCAAGCACGTTAGACCCGGCTGGTCCGGGGTCCGCGGTGCTGGTGGGGCGATGAGCGGCCCGCCTGTCAACAGGTGCCCGGGAGTAAGCGCCTCGCCGTCGCTTGAGCCCTGACTCAGAGCCCCCAGGGGTCGTGAGTTCAGGACGGCCTCGACTCCAACGAGGACGGTCTGCAGCTCCTCCGCGGTCAGTCTGGCGTTCCCTACCGCTCGTAGGAGTAGGTGTTTTGCAGACTTCACACCTGCCTCCCATAGTCCGCCCATGTGCGGAGGCCGCGGCGGTATGAACGCAAATACGCATCCGTTTTTTGATGCGTATTGCGTGACCGCGTCGACCTCGTCCTCGATTCTCCGACGAAGGTCTGCGAAGGGGCGACTCGCTCCGACTAAGTTCGTTGCGTTGTCGCAGTGCACGATCTGCGGACATCCTCGGCGCCCAACGAACCTTTGAAAAGCCATAAAAAGGAATCAGTTGAGAGGTAACTACTTCTAAATCAGTGGTCGGCACCCTAATATATTGATATGATTTTACCGCATTAGTGTTAGTAACGAATAGCAGAAAGTAGGCTGTGAGCATGACGTTTCACACATTTATACTGTGTGTGTGTGGCAGAGCTCGGGCAGAGAAATTTCCTACGCCCCCGAGATAGGGCCGTGCCGACCTCTGTTCTAAATGAACTGCCTTGGACGCAAAACAAACAAATAAGGCAATGCAGGACTTATAGGGTGGCCTACCACGAATTTTCAATGTCGTATCAACAGGGCCACAAAAATCAACACCACATATGGAGAATGGCCGGAGAGCACGAATTCTATCTAAGGGTAAATCACCCATGATTTGAGTCATCAGACGAGGCTTGCTGTTAAAGCAGCGTATGCATGACCGTACTGTCTGACTGCAGACTTCCTGCGCATTTACGATCCATATGAGCTGTCGCAAAAGACTCACAAGTTCGTTGACCCACATGAAAATTCGACTCGTGCAAGTATCGGACATAGCTCTGAACAAATTGAGAGCGTTTTGTCAACAATACTGGAAACTTGGCATCGTACGATATAGGAGCATTAGCTAGTCGCCCCCCAACCCGCAACAACGAAAAGGTAAGCCCAGCCTCTGAAGATTCGTGTAGAAAGGGATTTAGCTTTTGTAGTCTAGGTCTAACACTTAAATTTTTCCGGATCTTTTCTATTTCATCTTCATACTCGTGCTCTTGGACTATTTCGACTATTTTCTTAAAGACTTCATTATATTCGACAGCTGAGGGAACAATATCAGAATTCACTAATTTCTTATAAAGCGGAACATATAAACGAACACTCGCAGCAGTTTTAGGTGAGAGGAATAACCTTCTATCACTTCCAATAAATCTGAGGTAGATACGATTTCGGTTAATCCGACCGCATTCTTTTTTGCTTCCATCTGTAGAAATTCTGACTTCAAACCGGGGGCTCGTCGGCCACTTATCTTCCGGTTCCTTTAAAAACGATGGACCTGTAAACCAGATCGATTCTACAGTCTTCTTTACGTCTCCACCTCTGGACACTATATCTGCCGGGTTCTGTTTAGTTGGTACATGCCGCCAAGTGTTATCATCTGACCACTCTTGAATTTCAGCTACTCTATTCGATACGAACGTTGACAACGACGATGGATGGGAACGAATCCAATGAAGAGTTACTTCTGAATCCGACCAAAATTCACTTCGTTCGATCGGAACTTTTATTAGAGGCTTTATCTTGCGGCAGAGATCTGCGAGAAGGTGAGCGGCACATAACTCAAGACGTGGGAGCGTCTTTGTCTTAAGCGGCTCTACTTTGGACTTTGCCGTCAACAATGAAACTTTAATACCTTCTGCAGATTCGCAACGAACATAGACGCGGGCTCCATAGGCTCTCATCGATGCGTCAGAAAAGGCATGAATTTGAATCGGTGACATCGGCTCGGTAAACACGAATCTCGGAATTGAGATGTTCTCTAATTGCGATAAGGCAAATTGTATTTTATTCCACGCTGTTTCTAAGTGCAGTGGAATTGACTTATCCCAATCTAGCTTTTTTAGCCAAAGTTCCTGCAAAAGGATCTTTCCTTTTATAAGTATAGGGCTTAATTGGCCAAGGGGACAAACAGCTTCGATGTCACCGAAAGAATGTTCTGCTTGGTCGCCCCTTGACCCATGACTGAAGCATCAATTTCAAATTTAAATATATCTTCTTTAGGAACCCAAGCGATTCCCAATGCTTTAGTCAGTTCTGAGTCCGAAAGTGTTATTGGCTTAACCGTGCTCTCGGATGCAGTAACTTCAGGCGAGTTTGAAAACCACTTGCTCAATTCAAACCCAGCGTTTTGAAAAACCTGAGTTACTTCAGACTTAATTGTCTTTAGCTCCTCTACGCAACCACCACCCGTTAACATGTCGTCGACGTAAAAGTCGGACCCAATAACTTCGGCAGCTCGAGGGAATGTATTTTTCACAGATTCACTCAACATCTTCAAACACCTTATGGCCAGGAATGGGGCTGGCGCAGTGCCATATGTAACGGTGTTGAGTTTGAAAAGTTTCAAGGACTCTGATGGACCTATCGGCTTCATTTACCATTACTTTGCGATACATCTTTTTTATGCCGGCTATCAGAGCGAATCTGTTCAGCCGGAACCTTAGAAGAATTGAATACAACTCTTCCTGGATGGTAGGACCAAACATAAGGCACTTATGTGTTGATGTCTTACAAGACGCATCAAACACGACTCGTAATTTGGTCGATGTGCTTTGAGGCCGTAAGACACACTGATGGGGTATGACGTAGTGTGGAGTAGCAAGAACATCATTGCTTGTAGGGGATATATGACCTAAGGATTCGTATTCTTCCATACTTTCCACATACATTTTCTTTAAATTCGAATCTCGAGATAATCTTCTCTGGAGCGACAAAAAATGGCGTTTGGCTACCTCGAACGAGTTTCCCAAAACGCTTGGATCCGATTTAAATGGAAGTCTGACTTCAAATCGACCTGAAGGCAGTACAACTGTATTTTTCTGATAATGTTTCTCACATTATTCTTGTTCAGGTGACAAAAGCTTTTTGGAAGTTGGTACTTCTTCCAACGACCAGAATTATTTCAAATTGCCATCTATCGACTCGAGTAATTCTTCTTGGCAATTCAGGCTAGAGACAGGCTATTGAGGAGTTGAGGTATTTGCCTTATATTTTCCCGATACTATCCATCCAAGGAGAGTTTTTGGAGAATGGGATGGTTTGGCCCTTGTTTTATTTGGCCAACGGACAATAGTTCGAAAAATGACTCAGCTCCAATTAACATGTCTATCCGCTGAGGTTTGTAGAAATATGGGTCTGCTAAAGGCAAGTTCTTTGGTAGGTCCCAATCTTTCACGTTCACTGACTGGTTAGGGTGATAACCCGAGATAGTTTTCAAAATCCAAAAGTCGAACGGAAACTCACTACCATTAATTGTTGACTTCACCAAAGTGTGTATCTTTTTCTTAACCTGGAAATTAGCTTGACCAATTCCAAGCAAGTTGATACACGATTCCTCCCTACGGATCTGTAAGCGTTGAGCAAGTAGTGAAGTTCATTTGTGACCCAGAGTCAAGTAATGCTCGGGCCAATATATGCTCGCCATTTTTAGTTCTAACGCTTACGATCGACGTCGCTAACAAAACCTTTTCTAGAGATGACTCATGCAAAGCATGTGACGTAGAAGGGCCATAAAGATGTAGCGCTGGAGGAGGATGTTCATTTGGTGGTGGTAACGCCAAGTTATTTTCGGTCACAGTAAATCGGTGCAGAAGTTTGTGGTGCGATCTTGCACAAATTTGACACCTAGTCGATTTACACTTTGCAACCGTGTGACCTTTTCGCAGACAATTTAAACATAATGAGGCTGACTTGACAAACTAAAACCGTTGCAGTACAGCAAGGCGAGCGAACGGACTACACTGGGCAAGACTATGGTCTTGTGCGTTGCAATAACTGCAAGCTTGTTTATTGGAAGCGGAGCAAGCCAACGAACTCCTATTGTGCTGCTTCCCGAACCCAATTTTATCCTGTTTTGGCTTGTCAGTCTCTTCAGCGGACAGGTGCTGGTACCCACGATTTAATATTTTTTCGAAATCGGACCACAGCGGCAATTCCTCATAATCCATTATTTTTTTCCCATTTTTCTCTGGTCACTGGATCTACTCTACTCAAAACTAAGTGAATGATCATTGAGTTTGCAATTTTAGTGTCATCTCCTATGGATAATAGTCACCCATACTGTTCTGCCATTCAGACTGTTCTGCCACTTCGACCGCGCCTGTAGGCCTAAGACGTACTCCCGGGACCATCGCTGTCAAAACATTTGCTTGATTGACAAGACAAGCCGCCATCGCCGCAAGCACGTTAGACCCGGCTGGTCTGGGGTCCGCGGTGCTGGTGGGGCGATGAGCGGCCCGCCTGTCAACAGGTGCCCGGGAGTAAGCGCCTCGCCGTCGCTTGAGCCCTGACTCAGAGCCCCCAGGGGTCGTGAGTTCAGGACGGCCTCGACTCCAACGAGGACGGTCTGCAGCTCCTCCGTGGTCAGTCTGGCGTTCCCTACCGCTCGTAGGAGTAGGTGTTTTGCAGACTTCACACCTGCCTCCCATAGTCCGCCCATGTGCGGAGGCCGCGGCGGTATGAACGCAAATACGCATCCGTTTTTTGATGCGTATTGCGTGACCGCGTCGACCTCGTCCTCGATTCTCCGACGAAGGTCTGCGAAGGGGCGACTCGCTCCGACTAAGTTCGTTGCGTTGTCGCAGTGCACGATCTGCGGACATCCTCGGCGCCCAACGAACCTTTGAAAAGCCATAAAAAGGAATCAGTTGAGAGGTAACTACTTCTAAATCAGTGGTCGGCACCCTAATACATTGATATGATTTTACCGCATTAGTGTTAGTAACGAATAGCAGAAAGTAGGCTGTGAGCATGACGTTTCACACATTTATACTGTGTGTGTGTGGCAGAGCTCGGGCAGAGAAATTTCCTACGCCCCCGAGATAGGGCCGTGCCGACCTCTGTTCTAAATGAACTGCCTTGGACGCAAAACAAATAAATAAGGCAATGTAGGACTTATAGGGTGGCCTACCACGAATTTTCAATGTCGTATCAACAGGGCCACAAAAATCAACACCACATATGGAGAATGGCCGGAGAGCACGAATTCTATCTAAGGGTAAATCACCCATGATTTGAGTCATCAGACGAGGCTTGCATTTAAAGCAGCGTATGCATGACCGTACTGTCTGACTGCAGACTTCCTGCGCATTTACGATCCATATGCGCTGTCGCAAAAGACTCACAAGTTCGTTGACCCACATGAAAATTCGACTCGTGCAAGTATCGGACATAGCTCTGAACAAATTGAGAGCGTTTTGTCAACAATACTGGAAACTTGGCATCGTACGATATAGGAGCATTAGCTAGTCGCCCCCCAACCCGCAACAACGAAAAGGTAAGCCCAGCCTCTGAAGATTCGTGTAGAAAGGGATTTAGCTTTTGTAGTCTAGGTCTAACACTTAAATTTTTCCGGATCTTTTATATTTCATCTTCATACTCGTGCTCTTGGACTATTTCGACTATTTTCTTAAAGGCTTCATTATATTCGACAGCTGAGGGAACAATATCAGAATTCACTAATTTCTTATAAAGCGGAACATATAAACGAACACTCGCAGCAGTTTTAGGTGAGAGGAATAACCTTCTATCACTTCCAATAAATCTGAGGTAGATACGATTTCGGTTAATCCGACCGCATTCTTTTTGCTTCCATCTGTAGAAATTCTGGTGACGGATCAAACCGGGGGCTCGTCGGCCACTTATCTTCCGGTTCCTTTAAAAACGATGGACCTGTAAACCAGATCGATTCTACAGTCTTCTTTACGTCTCCACCTCTGGACACTATATCTGCCGGGTTCTGTTTAGTTGGTACATGCCGCCAAGTGTTATCATCTGACCACTCTTGAATTTCAGCTACTCTATTCGATACGAACGTTGACAACGACGATGGATGGGAACGAATCCAATGAAGAGTTACTTCTGAATCCGACCAAAATTCACTTCGTTCGATCGGAACTTTTATTAGAGGCTTTATCTTGCGGCAGAGATCTGCGAGAAGGTGAGCGGCACATAACTCAAGACGTGGGAGCGTCTTTGTCTTAAGCGGCTCTACTTTGGACTTTGCCGTCAACAATGAAACTTTAATACCTTCTGCAGATTCGCAACGAACATAGACGCGGGCTCCATAGGCTCTCATCGATGCGTCAGAAAAGGCATGAATTTGAATCGGTGACATCGGCTCGGTAAACACGAATCTCGGAATTGAGATGTTCTCTAATTGCGATAAGGCAAATTGTATTTTATTCCACGCTGTTTCTAAGTGCAGTGGAATTGACTTATCCCAATCTAGCTTTTTTAGCCAAAGTTCCTGCAAAAGGATCTTTCCTTTTATAAGTATAGGGCTTAATTGGCCAAGGGGACAAACAGCTTCGATGTCACCGAAAGAATGTTCTGCTTGGTCGCCCCTTGACCCATGACTGAAGCATCAATTTCAAATTTAAATATATCTTCTTTAGGAACCCAAGCGATTCCCAATGCTTTAGTCAGTTCTGAGTCCGAAAGTGTTATTGGCTTAACCGTGCTCTCGGATGCAGTAACTTCAGGCGAGTTTGAAAACCACTTGCTCAATTCAAACCCAGCGTTTTGAAAAACCTGAGTTACTTCAGACTTAATTGTCTTTAGCTCCTCTACGCAACCACCACCCGTTAACATGTCGTCGACGTAAAAGTCGGACCCAATAACTTCGGCAGCTCGAGGGAATGTATTTTTCACAGATTCACTCAACATCTTCAAACACCTTATGGCCAGGAATGGGGCTGGCGCAGTGCCATATGTAACGGTGTTGAGTTTGCAAAGTTTCAAGGACTCTGATGGACCTATCGGCTTCATTTACCATTACTTTGCGATACATCTTTTTTATGCCGGCTATCAGAGCGAATCTGTTCAGCCGGAACCTTAGAAGAATTGAATACAACTCTTCCTGGATGGTAGGACCAAACATAAGGCACTTATGTGTTGATGTCTTACAAGACGCATCAAACACGACTCGTAATTTGGTCGATGTGCTTTGAGGCCGTAAGACACACTGATGGGGTATGACGTAGTGTGGAGTAGCAAGAACATCATTGCTTGTAGGGGATATATGACCTAAGGATTCGTATTCTTCCATACTTTCCACATACATTTTCTTTAAATTCGGATCTCGAGATAATCTTCTCTGGAGCGACAAAAAATGGCGTTTGGCTACCTCGAACGAGTTTCCCAAAACGCTTGGATCCGATTTAAATGGAAGTCTGACTTCAAATCGACCTGAAGGCAGTACAACTGTATTTTTCTGATAATGTTTCTCACATTATTCTTGTTCAGGTGACAAAAGCTTTTTGGAAGTTGGTACTTCTTCCAACGACCAGAATTATTTCAAATTGCCATCTATCGACTCGAGTAATTCTTCTTGGCAATTCAGGCTAGAGACAGGCTATTGAGGAGTTGAGGTATTTGCCTTATATTTTCCCGATACTATCCATCCAAGGAGAGTTTTTGGAGAATGGGATGGTTTGGCCCTTGTTTTATTTGGCCAACGGACAATAGTTCGAAAAATGACTCAGCTCCAATTAACATATCTATCCGCTGAGGTTTGTAGAAATATGGGTCTGCTAAAGGCAAGTTCTTTGGTAGGTCCCAATCTTTCACGTTCACTGACTGGTTAGGGTGATAACCCGAGATAGTTTTCAAAATCCAAAAGTCGAACGGAAACTCACTACCATTAATTGTTGACTTCACCAAAGTGTGTATCTTTTTCTTAACCTGGAAATTAGCTTGACCAATTCCAAGCAAGTTGATACACGATTCCTCCCTACGGATCTGTAAGCGTTGAGCAAGTAGTGAAGTTCATTTGTGACCCAGAGTCAAGTAATGCTCGGGCCAATATATGCTCGCCATTTTTAGTTCTAACGCTTACGATCGACGTCGCTAACAAAACCTTTTCTAGAGATGACTCATGCAAAGCATGTTACGTAGAAGGGCCATAAAGATGTAGCGCTGGAGGAGGATGTTCATTTGGTGGTGGTAACGCCAAGTTATTTTCGGTCAAAGTAAATCGGTGCAGAAGTTTGTGGTGCGATCTTGCACAAATTTGACACCTAGTCGATTTACACTTTGCAACCGTGTGACCTTTTCGCAGACAATTTAAACATAATGAGGCTGACTTGACAAACTCAAACCGTTGCAGTACAGCAAGGCGAGCGAACGGACTACACTGGGCAAGACTATGGTCTTGTGCGTTGCAATAACTGCAAGCTTGTTTATTGGAAGCGGAGCAAGCCAACGAACTCCTATTGTGCTGCTTCCCGAACCCAATTTTATCCTGTTTTGGCTTGTCAGTCTCTTCAGCGGACAGGTGCTGGTACCCACGATTTAATATTTTTTCGAAATCGGACCACAGCGGCAATTCCTCATAAT
This sequence comes from Drosophila parabipectinata, assembly GCA_018153455.1. Classification (NCBI taxonomy): domain Eukaryota; kingdom Metazoa; phylum Arthropoda; class Insecta; order Diptera; family Drosophilidae; genus Drosophila; species Drosophila parabipectinata. The sequence goes on from JAECYA010000110.1 coordinate 257,034, forward strand.
CCATTATTTTTTTCCATTTTTCTCTGGTCACTAGATCTACTCTACTCAAAACTAAGTGAATGATCATTGAGTTTGCAATTTTAGTGTCATCTCCTATGGATAATAGTCACCCATACTGTTCTGCCATTCAGACTGTTCTGCCACTTCGACCGCGCCTGTAGGCCTAAGACGTACTCCCGGGACCATCGCTGTCAAAACATTTGCTTGATTGACAAGACAAGCCGCCATCGCCGCAAGCACGTTAGACCCGGCTGGTCTGGGGTCCGCGGTGCTGGTGGGGCGATGAGCGGCCCGCCTGTCAACAGGTGCCCGGGAAAAAGCGCCTCGTCGTCGCTTGGTTCCTGACTCAGAGCCCCCAGGGGTCGTGAGTTCAGGACGGCCTCGACTCCAACGAGGACGGTCTGCAGCTCCTCCGCGGTCAGTCTGGCGTTCCCTACCGCTCGTAGGAGTAGGTGTTTTGCAGACTTCACACCTGCCTCCCATAGTCCGCCCATGTGCGGAGGCCGCGGTGGTATGAACGCAAATACGCATCCGTTTTTTGATGCGTATTGCGTGACCGCGTCGACCTCGTCCTTGATTCTCCGACGAAGGTCTGCGAAGGGGCGACTCGCTCCGACGAAGTTCGTTGCGTTGTCGCAGTGCACGATCTGCGGACATCCTCGGCGCCCAACGAACCTTTGAAAAGCCATAAAAAGGAATCAGTTGAGAGGTAACTACTTCTAAATCAGTGGTCGGCACCCTAATACATTGATATGATTTTACCGCATTAGTGTTAGTAACGAATAGCAGAAAGTAGGCTGTGAGCATGACGTTTCACACAAATATACTGTGTGTGTGTGGCAGAGCTCGGGCAGAGAAATTTCCTACGCCCCCGAGATAGGGCCGTGCCGACCTCTGTTCTAAATGAACTGCCTTGGACGCAAAACAAACAAATAAGGCAATGTAGGACTTATAGGGTGGCCTACCACGAATTTTTAATGTCGTATCAACAGGGCCACAAAAATCAACACCACATATGGAGAATGGGCAAAGAGCACGAATTCTATCTAAGGGTAAATCACCCATGATTTGAGTCATCAGACGAGGCTTGCATTTAAAGCAGCGTATGCATGACCGTACTGTCTGACTGCAGACTTCCTGCGCATTTACGATCCATATGCGCTGTCGCAAAAGACTCACAAGTTCGTTGACCCACATGAAAATTCGACTCGTGCAAGTATCGGACATAGCTCTGAACAAATTGAGAGCGTTTTGTCAACAATACTGGAAACTTGGCATCGTACGATATAGGAGCATTAGCTAGTCGCCCCCCAACCCGCAACAACGAAAAGGTAAGCCCAGCCTCTGAAGATTCGTGTAGAAAGGGATTTAGCTTTTGTAGTCTAGGTCTAACACTTAAATTTTTCCGGATCTTTTATATTTCATCTTCATACTCGTGCTCTTGGACTATTTCGACTATTTTCTTAAAGGCTTCATTATATTCGACAGCTGAGGGAACAATATCAGAATTCACTAATTTCTTATAAAGCGGAACATATAAACGAACACTCGCAGCAGTTTTAGGTGAGAGGAATAACCTTCTATCACTTCCAATAAATCTGAGGTAGATACGATTTCGGTTAATCCGACCGCATTCTTTTTTGCTTCCATCTGTAGAAATTCTGGTGACGGATCAAACCGGGGGCTCGTCGGCCACTTATCTTCCGGTTCCTTTAAAAACGATGGACCTGTAAACCAGATCGATTCTACAGTCTTCTTTACGTCTCCACCTCTGGACACTATATCTGCCGGGTTCTGTTTAGTTGGTACATGCCGCCAAGTGTTATCATCTGACCACTCTTGAATTTCAGCTACTCTATTCGATACGAACGTTGACAACGACGATGGATGGGAACGAATCCAATGAAGAGTTACTTCTGAATCCGACCAAAATTCACTTCGTTCGATCGGAACTTTTATTAGAGGCTTTATCTTGCGGCAGAGATCTGCGAGAAGGTGAGCGGCACATAACTCAAGACGGGGGAGCGTCTTTGTCTTAAGCGGCTCTACTTTGGACTTTGCCGTCAACAATGAAACTTTAATACCTTCTGCAGATTCGCAACGAACATAGACGCGGGCTCCATAGGCTCTCATCGATGCGTCAGAAAAGGCATGAATTTGAATCGGTGACATCGGCTCGGTAAACACGAATCTCGGAATTGAGATGTTCTCTAATTGCGATAAGGCAAATTGTATTTTATTCCACGCTGTTTCTAAGTGCAGTGGAATTGACTTATCCCAATCTAGCTTTTTTAGCCAAAGTTCCTGCAAAAGGATCTTTCCTTTTATAAGTATAGGGCTTAATTGGCCAAGGGGACAAACAGCTTCGATGTCACCGAAAGAATGTTCTGCTTGGTCGCCCCTTGACCCATGACTGAAGCATCAATTTCAAATTTAAATATATCTTCTTTAGGAACCCAAGCGATTCCCAATGCTTTAGTCAGTTCTGAGTCCGAAAGTGTTATTGGCTTAACCGTGCTCTCGGATGCAGTAACTTCAGGCGAGTTTGAAAACCACTTGCTCAATTCAAACCCAGCGTTTTGAAAAACCTGAGTTACTTCAGACTTAATTGTCTTTAGCTCCTCTACGCAACCACCACCCGTTAACATGTCGTCGACGTAAAAGTCGGACCCAATAACTTCGGCAGCTCGAGGGAATGTATTTTTCACAGATTCACTCAACATCTTCAAACACCTTATGGCCAGGAATGGGGCTGGCGCAGTGCCATATGTAACGGTGTTGAGTTTGCAAAGTTTCAAGGACTCTGATGGACCTATCGGCTTCATTTACCATTACTTTGCGATACATCTTTTTTATGCCGGCTATCAGAGCGAATCTGTTCAGCCGGAACCTTAGAAGAATTGAATACAACTCTTCCTGGATGGTAGGACCAAACATAAGGCACTTATGTGTTGATGTCTTACAAGACGCATCAAACACGACTCGTAATTTGGTCGATGTGCTTTGAGGCCGTAAGACACACTGATGGGGTATGACGTAGTGTGGAGTAGCAAGAACATCATTGCTTGTAGGGGATATATGACCTAAGGATTCGTATTCTTCCATACTTTCCACATACATTTTCTTTAAATTCGGATCTCGAGATAATCTTCTCTGGAGCGACAAAAAATGGCGTTTGGCTACCTCGAACGAGTTTCCCAAAACGCTTGGATCCGATTTAAATGGAAGTCTGACTTCAAATCGACCTGAAGGCAGTACAACTGTATTTTTCTGATAATGTTTCTCACATTATTCTTGTTCAGGTGACAAAAGCTTTTTGGAAGTTGGTACTTCTTCCAACGACCAGAATTATTTCAAATGGCCATCTATCGACTCGAGTAATTCTTCTTGGCAATTCAGGCTAGAGACAGGCTATTGAGGAGTTGAGGTATTTGCCTTATATTTTCCCGATACTATCCATCCAAGGAGAGTTTTTGGAGAATGGGATGGTTTGGCCCTTGTTTTATTTGGCCAACGGACAATAGTTCGAAAAATGACTCAGCTCCAATTAACATATCTATCCGCTGAGGTTTGTAGAAATATGGGTCTGCTAAAGGCAAGTTCTTTGGTAGGTCCCAATCTTTCACGTTCACTGACTGGTTAGGGTGATAACCCGAGATAGTTTTCAAAATCCAAAAGTCGAACGGAAACTCACTACCATTAATTGTTGACTTCACCAAAGTGTGTATCTTTTTCTTAACCTGGAAATTAGCTTGACCAATTCCAAGCAAGTTGATACACGATTCCTCCCTACGGATCTGTAAGCGTTGAGCAAGTAGTGAAGTTCATTTGTGACCCAGAGCCAAGTAATGCTCGGGCCAATATATGCTCGCCATTTTTAGTTCTAACGCTTACGATCGACGTCGCTAACAAAACCTTTTCTAGAGATGACTCATGCAAAGCATGTTACGTAGAAGGGCCATAAAGATGTAGCGCTGGAGGAGGATGTTCATTTGGTGGTGGTAACGCCAAGTTATTTTCGGTCAAAGTAAATCGGTGCAGAAGTTTGTGGTGCGATCTTGCACAAATTTGACACCTAGTCGATTTACACTTTGCAACCGTGTGACCTTTTCGCAGACAATTTAAACATAATGAGGCTGACTTGACAAACTCAAACCGTTGCATTACAGCAAGGCGAGCGAACGGACTACACTGGGCAAGACTATGGTCTTGTGCGTTGCAATAACTGCAAGCTTGTTTATTGGAAGCGGAGCAAGCCAACGAACTCCTATTGTGCTGCTTCCCGAACCCAATTTTATCCTGTTTTGGCTTGTCAGTCTCTTCAGCGGACAGGTGCTGGTACCCACGATTTAATATTTTTTCGAAATCGGACCACAGCGGCAATTCCTCATAATCCATTATTTTTTTTCCATTTTTCTCTGGTCACTAGATCTACTCTACTCAAAACTAAGTGAATGATCATTGAGTTTGCAATTTTAGTGTCATCTCCTATGGATAATAGTCACCCATACTGTTCTGCCATTCAGACTGTTCTGCCACTTCGACCGCGCCTGTAGGCCTAAGACGTACTCCCGGGACCATCGCTGTCAAAACATTTGCTTGATTGACAAGACAAGCCGCCATCGCCGCAAGCACGTTAGACCCGGCTGGTCTGGGGTCCGCGGTGCTGGTGGGGCGATGAGCGGCCCGCCTGTCAACAGGTGCCCGGGAGTAAGCGCCTCGCCGTCGCTTGAGCCCTGACTCAGAGCCCCCAGGGGTCGTGAGTTCAGGACGGCCTCGACTCCAACGAGGACGGTCTGCAGCTCCTCCGCGGTCAGTCTGGCGTTTCCTACCGCTCGTAGGAGTAGGTGTTTTGCAGACTTCACACCTGCCTCCCATAGTCCGCCCATGTGCGGAGGCCGCGGTGGTATGAACGCAAATACGCATCCGTTTTTTGATGCGTATTGCGTGACCGCGTCGACCTCGTCCTTGATTCTCCGACGAAGGTCTGCGAAGGGGCGACTCGCTCCGACGAAGTTCGTTGCGTTGTCGCAGTGCACGATCTGCGGACATCCTCGGCGCCCAACGAACCTTTGAAAAGCCATAAAAAGGAATCAGTTGAGAGGTAACTACTTCTAAATCAGTGGTCGGCACCCTAATACATTGATATGATTTTACCGCATTAGTGTTAGTAACGAATAGCAGAAAGTAGGCTGTGAGCATGACGTTTCACACAAATATACTGTGTGTGTGTGGCAGAGCTCGGGCAGAGAAATTTCCTACGCCCCCGAGATAGGGCCGTGCCGACCTCTGTTCTAAATGAACTGCCTTGGACGCAAAACAAACAAATAAGGCAATGTAGGACTTATAGGGTGGCCTACCACGAATTTTTAATGTCGTATCAACAGGGCCACAAAAATCAACACCACATATGGAGAATGGGCAAAGAGCACGAATTCTATCTAAGGGTAAATCACCCATGATTTGAGTCATCAGACGAGGCTTGCATTTAAAGCAGCGTATGCATGACCGTACTGTCTGACTGCAGACTTCCTGCGCATTTACGATCCATATGCGCTGTCGCAAAAGACTCACAAGTTCGTTGACCCACATGAAAATTCGACTCGTGCAAGTATCGGACATAGCTCTGAACAAATTGAGAGCGTTTTGTCAACAATACTGGAAACTTGGCATCGTACGATATAGGAGCATTAGCTAGTCGCCCCCCAACCCGCAACAACGAAAAGGTAAGCCCAGCCTCTGAAGATTCGTGTAGAAAGGGATTTAGCTTTTGTAGTCTAGGTCTAACACTTAAATTTTTCCGGATCTTTTATATTTCATCTTCATACTCGTGCTCTTGGACTATTTCGACTATTTTCTTAAAGGCTTCATTATATTCGACAGCTGAGGGAACAATATCAGAATTCACTAATTTTTTATAAAGCGGAACATATAAACGAACACTCGCAGCAGTTTTAGGTGAGAAGAATAACCTTCTATCACTTCCAATAAATTAATCCGACCGCGGTTAATCCGACCGCATTCTTTTTCGCTTCCATCTGTAGAAGTTCTGGTGACGGAGCAAACCGGGGGCTCGTCGGCCGCTTATCTTCCGGTTCCTTTGAAAACGATGGACCTGTAAACCAGATCGATTCTACAGTCTCCTTTACGTCTCCACCTCTGGACACTATATCTGCCGGGTTCTGTTTAGTTGGTACATGCCGCCAAGTGTTATCATCTGACCACTCTTGAATTTCAGCTACTCTATTCGATACGAACGTTGACAACGACGATGGATGGGAACGAATCCAATGAAGAGTTACTTCTGAATCCGACCAAAATTCACTTCGTTCGATCGGAACTTTTATTAGAGGCTTTATCTTGCGGCAGAGATCTGCGAGAAGGTGAGCGGCACATAACTCAAGACGTGGGAGCGTCTTTGTCTTGAGCGGCGCTACTTTGGACTTTGCCGTCAACAATGAAACTTTAATACCTTCTGCAGATTCGCAACGAATATAGACGCAGGCTCCATAGGCTCTCATCGATGCGTCAGAAAAGGCATGAATTTGAATCGGTGACATCGGCTCGGTAAACACGAATCTCGGAATTGAGATGTCCTCTAGTTGCGATAAGGCAAATTGTATTTTGTTCCACGCTGTTTCTAAGTGCAGTGGAAATGACTTATCCCAATCTAGCTTTTTTAGCCAAAGTTCCTGCAAAATGATCTTTCCTTTTATAAGTATAGGGCTTAATTGGCCAAGGGGACAAACAGCTTCGATGTCACCGAAAGAATGTTCTGCTTGGTCGCCCCTTGACCCATGACTGAAGCATCAATTTCAAATTTAAATATATCTTCTTTAGGAACCCAAGCGATTCCCAATGCTTTAGTCAGTTCTGAGTCCGAAAGTGTTATTGGCTTAACCGTGCTCTCGGATGCAGTAACTTCAGGCGAGTTTGAAAACCACTTGCTCAATTCAAACCCAGCGTTTTGAAAAACCTGAGCTACTTCAGACTTAATTGTCTTTAGCTCCTCTATGCAACCACCACCCGTTAACATGTCGTCGGCGTAAAAGTCGGACCCAATAACTTCGGCAGCTCGAGGGAATGTATTTTTCACAGATTCACTCAACATCTTCAAACACCTTATGGCCAGGAATGGGGCTGGCGCAGTGCCATATGTAACGGTGTTGAGTTTGAAAAGTTTCAAGGACTCTGATGGACCTATCGGCTTCATTTACCATTACTTTGCGATACATCTTTTTTATGTCGGCTATCAGAGCGAATCTGTTCAGCCGGAACCTTAGAAGAATTGAATACAATTCTTCCTGGATGGTAGGACCAAACATAAGGCACTTATGTGTTGATGTCTTACAAGACGCATCAAACACGACTCGTAATTTGTTCGATGTGCTTTGAGGCCGTAAGACACACTGATGGGGTATGACGTAGTGTGGAATAGTGTGACCTAAGGAATCGTATTCTTCCATACTTTCCACATACATTATCTTTAAATTCGGATCTCGAGATAATCTTCTCTGGAGCGACAAAAAATGGCGTTTGGCTACCTCGAACGAGTTTCCCAAAACGCTTGGATCCGATTTAAATGGAAGTCTGACTTCAAATCGACCTGAAGGCAGTACACCTGTATTTTTCTGATAATGTTTCTCACATAACTCTTGTTCAGGTGACAAAAGCTTTTTGGAAGTTGGTACTTCTTCCAACGACCAGAATTATTTCAAATTGCCATCTATCGACTCGAGTAATTCTTCTTGGCAATTCAGGCTAGAGATAGGCTATTGAGGAGTACAGGTATTTGCCTTATATTTTCCCGATACTATCCATCCAAGGAGAGTTTTTTGGAGAATGGGATGGTTTGGCCTTTGTTTTATTTGGCCAACGGACAATAGTTCGAAAAATGACTCAGCTCCAATTAACATGTCTATCCGCTAAGGTTTGTAGAAATATGGGTCTGCTAAAGGCAAGTTCTTTGGTAGGTCCCAATCTTTCACGTTCACTGACTAGTTAGGGTGATAGCCCGAGATAGTTTTCAAAATCCAAAAGTCGAACGGAAACTCACTACCATTAATTGTTGACTTCACCACAGTGTGTATCTTTTTCTTAACCTGGGAATTAGCTTGACCAATTCCAAGCAAGTTTATACACGATTCCTCCCTACGGATCTGTAAGCGTTGAGCAAGTAATGAAGTTCATTTGTGACCCAGAGCCAAGTAATGCTCGGGCCAATATATGCTCGCCATTTTTAGTTCTAACGCTTATGATCGACGTCGCTAACAAAACCTTTTCTAGAGATGACTCATGCAAAGCATGTGACGTAGAAGGGCCATCAAGATGTAGCGCTGAAGGAGGATGTTCATTTGGTGGTGGTAACGCCAAGTTATTTTCGGTCACAGTAAATCGGTGCAGAAGTTTGTGGTGCGTTCTTGCACAAATTTGACACCTAGTCGATTTACACTTCGCAACCGTGTGACCTTTTCGCAGACAATTTAAACATAATGAGGCTGACTTGACAAACTCAAACCGTTGCATTACAGCAAGGCGAGCGAACGGGCTACACTGGGCAAGACTATGGTCTTGTGCGTTGCAATAACTGCAAGCTTGTTTATTGGAAGCGGAGCAAGCCAACGAACTCCTATTGTGCTGCTTCCCGAACCCAATTTTATCCTGTTTTGGCTTGTCAGTCTCTACAGCGGACAGGTGCTGGTACTCACGATTTAATATTTTTTCGAAATCGGACCACAGCGGCAATTCCTCATAATCCAGTGACTCTTCCCATTTTTCTCTGGTCACTGGATCTACTCTACTCAAAACTAAGTTACTGATCATTGAGTTTGCAATTTTAGTGTCATCTCCTATGGATAATAGTGACCCATAGATCGATGACACTGTGTCGATGAGACCTCTCAACGACGACGCAGACGGCTGGGAAACTTTTGGAAGGCTGAATAATTTGCCTATTTGGTTCGCAAAGATGAGACATTCGTTATCGTAAACTCTTTTCAGACTGCCCACTTTGACCGCGCCTGTAAGCCTAAGACGTACTCCCGGGACCATCGCTGTCAAAACATTTGCTTGATTGACAAGACAAGCCGCCATCGCCGCAAGCACGTTAGACCCGGCTGGTCCGGGGTCCGCGGTGCTGGTGGGGCGATGAGCGGCCCGCCTGTCAACAGGTGCACCGGAGTAAGCGCCTCGCCGTCGCTTGAGCCCTGACTCAGAGCCCCAGGGGTCGTGAGTTCAGGACGGCCTCGACTCCAACGAGGACGGTCTGCAGCTCCTCCGCGGTCAGTCTGGCGTTCCCTACCGCTCGTAGGAGTAGGTGTTTTGCAGACTTCACACCTGCCTCCCATAGTCCGCCCATGTGCGGAGGCCGCGGCGGTATGAACGCAAATACGCATCCGTTTTTTGATGAGTATTGCGTGACGGCGTCGACCTCGTCCTCGATTCTCCGACGAAGGTCTGCGAAGGGGTGACTCGCTCCGACGAAGTTCGTTGCGTTGTCGCAGTGCACGATCTGCGGACATCCTCGGCGCCCAACGAACCTTTGAAAAGCCATAAAAGGGAATCAGTTGAGAGGTCGGAAACTACTTCTGGATCAGTGGTCGGCACCCTAATACATTGATATGATTTTACCGCATTAGTGTTAGTAACGAATAGCAGAAAGTAGGCTGTGAGCATGACGTTTTACACATTTATACTGTGTGTGTGTGGCAGAGCTCGGGCAGAGAAATTTCCTATGCCCCCGAGATAGGGCCGTGCCGACCTCTGTTCTAAATGAACTGCCTTGGACGCAAAACAAACAAATAAGGCTAATTACGTGAGGGGCCTTTGTGCCGCAACTTTAAGAGCGCACTTGCGCTGAAGAGCGCACCACCACTGAAGAGCCCATCCGCGCTCGCCTCTCTTTGCGCTCTCGCTCCTTCGTCGGCCGTCGTCGATCGTATTTTTTCTATTACCGTTGCCTGTTTTCTTTCTAAGTTAAGTTTTTAAGTCAGTTTTCTCTTGTAAGCAGCACAATAAAGCTGAACGCGTATAACCCGAAGACGCCCCCGACTTTTTTATACCCTTGCAGAGGGTATTATAGTTTTGTCCAAAAGTGTGCAACGCAGTGAAGGAGACATCTCCGACCCTATAAAGTATATATATTCTTGATCAGGATCACCTCCTGAGTTGATATGAGCATGTCCGTCTGTCCGTCTGTCTGTTTCTACGCGAACTAGTCTCTCAGTTTTAAATCTATCGTC